>CM065384.1:45597500-45682500 GCA_033060915.1 Euryodendron excelsum
AGGGTCATCCCTACACTCCAAGGTGGCGTGTGTCCGAACGGTGACAGAGGAGTGGGGGATTGTTGCAAATACACGCCACACCCACGTCCCTGATGCATGCCAGGGTGGCCGGCGTCAGAAGTGGGCCCTATGGACACAGTCGGGCGTCGACCTGATCGGTGGACGGTTTCGGGCATCCATTCAGGTCAGGAGGGCGAGCACGAACAGTTGGGAGACCTGGTCGGGCTACAACCAAGCGGCATGGGAAAGGCATCGTCTAGCAAATGCCGGTCGACCGATAACACGACCTCTGGTCTGGTCAGGAAACCATCATCACCAGATGCCCCCAATTGATCTGGTCATCTGCTCGGGGTCAGAGGAATTCCACGGGACGGCCCGACCGCGAAACACGAAGCGCATTTATGGCGGGTGCGGCGCAATAATGACGGGTGCTGTCGCGTCACTTCACACCTAATAAATATTCTTGTAAGTTCCCTTTAGCCATGTACTCATAAATAAGCGCTGTGTTTGAGGCTTGGTCACAATACCCAACTAGAGAAGCCAAGTTTTTGTGATGAACTGTTGTTAAGAGCTCAGCCTATTATCCAAAACGAGACAGCATTTACAATATGTATAATAAAAGCTCTAAACATTCAAATTTATTGTGTCAAGAATTTTTGCCTCGGTCCAGAATTGTTCAGATCCTTGGGTAGACGATCGAGAGAGCATCTTGACAGCAACTTCAGTGCCGTCTTCTAGGTAGCCAAGATAGACTGTTCCGAATCCTCCTTTCCCAATTACCTTTTGGAAGTTATTTGTAATACTCACAACCTCAGAGTATGAGAATCTTCGATTTTTGGACTTTAACGTCCTACCTGCTTCATTGGATTTGAGAACCAGTTCAGAGGCAAAGATGAACTCTAAACAAGAAATTAATTTCGTGAATGTAAATCAAATACCTAAAGGAAGAAAAATATAGAAAAAAAAATACCTTTACGTCTTCTCCTCTTTAAGCTCCACAAGATAGCTATTGCACTTAAGAAAACTATGGATGAAACAACTGATGCAACTATTGGAATAGTGCTCTGATTCTTCTTCTTCGTCTGTTCGCAGGAGACTGACTGACAGAGATTGGGATTGCCATCCAAACTATATTAAAACAGTTAAATTAAATGTCGAAGATTGAAGATATGAACTCATACCAAAATGAACAAAAACTACAGTCTTGAAGAGGTGTCTGCTGAAGTGGATTTCATTAATAAATATAAGGGCCTTCGATTATCATCTCAATCGGTCTTATAGTTAAAGAAAATGCTAAACCATATAACTGCATCAAGAGAACCAATAATTTGGGTAGATATCAAATTTTAGTATCAGCTAACTCTGCAGATTTTGAAGCAGGCAATGAGCCAGAGTAGTTTAAGTCGACAAAAAACCCAAAGCCACAAATCATATGACCAATGAATTAATGAATATAACAAACATTCTTAATGAAAAAAAAATGAGAAATGCGTCAAACCTTAATAACAGGGATGAATTCTCAATCAGAGCATTGGGAACAGAACCTGTGAGGTTGTTGTTTGATAAATTCCTGAATGCAAAACAAACTGTGTTACCTATGGTCTCTGCTTTGAAATTTAAACTTGGAAAATGAAAATTTTCCATTACTCACAAAAACTTCAAAGCAGGCAGTTGTGATAGAAACTCAGGCACAGGTCCAGTTAGGCTATTGTTTGATAAGTCCCTGCAAACAAAAGAGCAACACTGTTACAGATAATTCAAAATGCTTGGATTGTTACAACCCTGCTGCATTGGTGCATAAGGATATACTTACAAATACTGCACTGATCTGAGACTAGACAGAGCAGGAGCTATTTCCCCAGTCAAACCGCTCGAGGAAAGGTTCCTGCTTCAAAGACATGTAAATTCACTTAGAGATTGTTTGTATGGCCAATAAATTTAGTTCTGCATAAGGATGTAGAACACTCACAAGGACGTAACTTGAGGTGGATCGACACCATTGTAGCTGCAATTTACACCATACCATGAGAAATTCTTTGGAAAGCATGGATCTCCTTGCCAATTCTTCTTCACTCCATATGCGAATGAGATATTCACCATGGCATCAACTATTATTTTTGAAGGTAAAAAGAGAACGAAACAAGTTATCTTTCAACTTCAAACAAGAAAAGAAGAAAAACAGAACAGGGGGGAAAACATAAGATGGTGTTTATGAAAAGGAATTTCAAAGGAGTGTTGATTGGTAACAAGAAACCGACATGAGGGAAATTATTTCAAAAGAAATAAAAATCCTCAAAACAAGAAACCTGAGTTTTGTAATGTTTTCACTAAAATAAGTAAATATAGAAGAACCAATTAGGGTACCATCTTCTGGGACTGTAGGTGATTGCTGGGGGCTTTTTCCCAAGTAAATCTCCATGGCATTAAGGATGGGCGGGAGGGTCGATCTATTCGTTCTTACAAAACTCAGCCATAGTTCTACACTCACGCCTCCACCAACGGGACTTTTCTTGGTAATGGTAGTTGTCTTGAGGTAACTAGGAACAACAGATTCTACCACCATTCACTAAGATGTCGAATTCTCTTACCGCGTTCTCTGGGAGTTTCTCTACCTCAAAGAAGTGAAAGTAGACATAGAAATGTGTGTTACGCCCACCCTGGTCCAAGTAGCATTGTAAGGGACCAGTAGCATTCGCTGGTTTAGCCGCATTTCTCATGATTTGCTCCGGCAGTTTATAGCCACTACTGCTCAGGGAGTCAATTGGCATATAGGTAGAGGTTTCATTCCAGTCTGACCTTGTATAGTTAGACCAAACGCGACCAAGCTTATTAGGGTACCTACAAGATTTTGAAAGAAACTGTGTCGTAACATGTAATTATACAATGAACTTTACTACTTAGTTCTGTAATAAAATATAGGGTTAAATTACAACTAACATATTTTAAACTATCACTCAATATCACAAATTAAACTCTCATACACTCTAAATGTTAAGTATCAATTTGTATTAATTAACACCTTCTACTAATAATATATTAGCAATTTGTTAAAAGTATAAATAGAGAATTGTCATGTGACTTACACCTGTTAACATAAGCATGATTTTGTACATAAATTGATATTCTCTTTTCGTAATAATTGTTTAATAACTGAAATGTCATTTAGATTGTTCTTATATTTATATGTTATTTCATGGGTTATTTCAATCATGAGATAATTATTATAATAAGGTATAAAATTATACTTTTATGAACATGTGCAAATCACTTACAATTTTTCATTCATTTTCCTAATAGATTACTTATAAAATGTGTTGATTGATAAAAATTGATAATTTAAGAAGTCAACATGTCACATTTTAGAGATTGGAAAGGTTTAGTGATACTGAGATATAGTTTAGGGGTAGTGTTGTAATTAATCCTAAGTTATAGAAAAATTACCCTTTATTCTCTTGTAGTTTGAGCAAAAATTAGATAACTACTCTATGATTTAAAAGTAAACACATAATCTCATTATGGTTTGAACTTATCTGTAAAATAGAACGAACTATGATAGATTTGATGAAATGACAAAAATACATTTACAAATGATAACTCTTTATTTTAACATAAAAGGATAAAATTGTCTTTTTGATATTCTATTTTAAATTGATAACATAACAATAATACCTATGTGACATAATTGCTATCAATTTTAATAATTTTTATTTATTTTACATTTAAATCCAAACAGTTATGTTTACTTTTAAACAAGATAGGGGTGCTGTGATTTTTCGCGTGTAATTAAACAACATACGAGTTCACTTACCCCCCAGCTGCTTCCAGTGAACCCACGTCTAGCCGCTCATAGGGTTCCATGCATCCAGACTCTGACTTGTAAATGGAATCATTCAAATGCCTAAACTCAATTGCAGATATGAGAGGAGTCTCAAAACCTTTTACGAGACAGACATGTATATAATCTGTGGAGGGCACATAGATGATCTCCTTCATGAGCTGAAAGGATGGGCTTGTCAAAAAGACTCTTTCCCAGAGATAAGCGCCAATATAAAGATCAAAATATATTGTTGAGCTATTCTCTCCATCGTAATTGCCATAATAGAACCATGCTCTGATCAAATAGTTGTTGTTCTTGCCTTGTTCAGGTCTCAAGGTGTAACAGTTTCTGATTCCTTCGGGAAAGCTTCTGACGGTAGCCAGCCGACCATCGAGGCTTCCTGTTTTGTACTCTGCCGAGACATTGCCATTTATGCCGGTGTTCACAAACTCTGCATCGGAGCTGTAATATGTATTTGTTGTGGCATTTGTGTAACCTTCTGATTCTGGTGTCCCACAATCTATGCGTATGAAACCTTTAACCGGGGAATAAAACGGCTGTTAGCTAGTTGTTCAAAAAATTTCAACCAATTTATTCATATATTTTTGCTGTAAAAATTCTATGTGATTGGCCTGGTGGTTAAAAAAAAGAAAAAGAAAAAAATAAGTTGCTCTAAAATATAAGAATTTTCTATTGATATAGCATTACTCAAAACATAATGGTGGCCGACTAACATTTTTAAAAGTACATTTAAAAAATTGAGCCATATTCAAGAACATATTCATATATAATGAAGAAGTCTATTTATGCAGAATTTTTATATAGAATTCTTTATCAGAATCATGTGGTAATGGTATTTTTTCAGTTAAAAGTCATTTGAGTGGGTACTTTGCTTTAAAATATGATCCCTCTATTCGGTTATGTCATTCTATGTACAAATTATGTATATTTTTTTATATTTGTGTAGTTCATATATTATTTGTTGATATGGAAGATAGTTGGGTTTGTGGAAATTGAGTCAAACTAGAAGTCTGGAAATAAGGTTTGAGCTGAGGAAATTTTATTTACAAGTGTGTTTGTCAGTAAATTGAGTTATCAATCTACGTTTCTAGCATGCGGTCCTTCATACTAAGCAAATTGAAGCTGCTTGATACATATTAATTTCATGTCAAATATTCGTGTTGTCTTATGAATGAAACTACAGATCATAGTAAAATTCTAATATTACCAAAATACTTATACACAAAATCACAAACAAAGAGTCTTTCAAGCTGCAATGTGTGAAAAGAAAAAAAAAAATTCAGAATTGCGAAACCTGAATTATCCTGCCCATGAACCAGAGTTGTGAGAGACAAACATCCAAGCAGCATAGATAAGAAGAGATCCATTAACATCTTGCGCTTTGAGGTCTCCTCAGATGACAGGAATTCTTCAGAATTGCAAGTAAAGAAATGCAGAGGTTGAAAGAGAATCCTTTGGTGATCATTAACCAATTTGCATTTTGATCATGAATATAATAAATATACCGACAGTTGACAAATACTTTCTATAATAGACTTGACTAGTTCGAATCCGTGCAAGTGGAACGTTGACCCACCATCAATTGAAACCATATTGTAAAAATTCATATACTATTAAAATTCAACCATTACATACGGTTTGGATTGGTTTTAATTCAGGTTTGTTCGATTTTATATAGCGACTCACCAACCGAACCGCCAAGATGAGATTTACAAATATTGAAACTAATTTTTACTAAATTTGGGTTCGAGTTGTGTTTTGGTTCGGTCGGATTGTGTCAAATAGATTTTTTTAACACTCCTATGAACTAGTCCAAGTGATGTGGACCAATATAGGGTAGTAAAACCTCCCCAAATTCTCCCCCAAATGCATAAAAAAATTTATAATGTGGTTACTGGATCCCCAAAACCAGGTAAAACCAGGGCATTGCCATGTTTCAATTCACTTGGCTGTGAACGTAGCCTATCCGATCCGAACTCGACTGGCTAGAGGCTTTCAGTCCGCTACCAATTCATTCCTCTCTCATTCTCCAAGGCCCTATATGATAGGGGCTCTAGGGCACGCTTCATTGTGTTTTGAAAGACTAATCGGTGAAAGGTCTGAATATTTTATGGCAAAAAAAAATGACAAGAAATTTCATGGCAATCTTTTGTTTACATATAACATTTCTCATACCATATTAACTATTAAATTCCTATCTAAAATAAATATGAGCTATTAATTTACAAATTTATTTTTGATATGCTTAAATTCTTTCACACAAATAGGGTACCAAAATGTAAGAGTTTAGTGTAACATGAAAAAGTAAAACTCATGGATATATGTTGCATTTTAATATCCGATTGTGTAAAAAAAAATTTACACCAACAGCATTATCAAAATTAAACTATTATCTTATACCCTATTTACCATTAATTATAACCACCTAGTTGCGAAAGGAAATAAAAATTCCACATCTTTTTTGGAAAATGCTATATGTCTTTTCATCTTTTAGGACAAGAATTTCCTCCAAACCATGTTGGAAGAATTCCTTTTGCTCTATGTACGTGGCACAATGCCATTTAACCATGAATTTATTTATTTATTTTTATTTAAATATCTTTTACATATATATTAATCTCATGATTTGTAACTAAAATCTAGAAAAAAATATAAATAAATTAATAACATAATTTTAATACTGACAGCTTGGTGTGGTGTTACGTACCCAGTGTAGGAGAAAGGACAAGGAGGTTGGAGGAAATCTTTTTCTTTTTATTTTTTTAAGCCCAACGGTGAATGATTACATAACCCTTCCATACCCGTTAAAGGACTTGACCAAATACCAAGTCTCTAATAAAGGACTGTACCAAATAAAGTTAGCTGGTATTTCAGAAAAATGTTATAATCATGGGATTAATGAATGTATATATGTTTTCCAATAATAATAATGTACCTTCGTGACTCTTTCTCCTGCTTTTATGTCCCGGAATGTTAGAGAAGACTATGGAAGACTATAGATAGAGTCACAATAATTTATGGATGTAGCAATTCCCAAAGCAAAAATCACATTACATGATCTAAGTTCTAATTTGGTATATGAGCAAATGCTACAACGTAATCAGTTTACTCAGGATTTCCTACAATTAGGTCGACTCTCACTTAAATTTGTTATACAATGAGATTTACTTGCTCGCTACAATTTTATGAACTGTTGGAATTGTTATTCTCTGATAAATTTTTTTGGTTGTGTCCTGTAACTTCTGAACTAAAGAGGGGGACACTGACTTTCTCGTGTATAAGAGTGTGTAGTTGCTACCAAAAGAGGTGTAGAATGGTCCTTCCACCTAATATTTTGACAGTGCTTGTTTATTATAATTACACTAATGTCATATAAATCCAATAGTTTAATTTATTTTCCCACTCCTAAACACAACGACGTAGAACCTAGTTAATAAATTTATATGGGACTCATTCAATTTTTTACTATTCACAGTAAAATTAACTTTTTACTATTCTGCAAAAGAGAAATCTACTGTCGATGGATCTACAGTAACCAGACATGTGAATTAACAGTACGAAGTTTTCTCTATTTGTACCATGTCTCTCCATGTTTTGAGGCAGGCCAATTCTAAAGCCAAGAGTCTCTCTCTCTCTTGAATTTTCTTGTATAGAATCTCTGTAGTTATTTTCAAGTTCAAGATCTCCAGTAGCTCAGCTCTTCTGGTAATCTTTCACTCTTTTTAATATTTATGTTTTATGTTTTTAATTTTCAATTGTAATCTTAATTTATCTAAGTCATGCCTGGTTTAGTTATCCCTCTGGGATGTGCCTATAAGACGTTGACACTTTCAATACAACTTCTTCTTCTTCTTCTTCTTCTTCTTCTTCTTCTACTCTTTAATTCCTTTGATAAATTTTAGTTACCTCCGTTCCAATTATTTGGTCAACATGTTTTATTTTTTTTAAGAAACTTGACAACAAAAATCTTTCCAAGCTTTGTTTTTTGTTCTTATTTCATATGGAAATGAAATAATCATTCACACTTCATTCCATTCCTACTCTTGAAATAAGGAATGGTCATTCGAACAAAATATAAAAATGGTCATTCCATGAATGAGAATAAGAATGAAACAAAAAAATGATAATGAAAGTGGGAATAAACATTCCATTATATTTCCTTGTACCAAACATATTGGATTCTTTCAATGTTTTGGCAAGAAGATTGGCTTGTAGTAGTACAGTAAAATTGAACACACTACATGAATTTCATAGCTTTGTTGAATACAGAAATCTAATTAAAAAGTACAACCATTGTTCTACCAAAAGGAAAATTAACAACAGCAGGAATGGCAGTACGGGTGATGAGATATATATATAGAAGTACTCAAGAGTTTGCATAGGCTAACAAAGTAGCAATCCATTTTTTCCAAGAATTACTACCTTGCTGGGGGACCTATTGAAGTCTCTATATCCAGAGTAACCATTTCAAATGTATTGGTTGATGTTGTCATCTCCTGATCATCCTCTCTACCTGTCCAATAAGTAGTTTCACGGCCTGTCTCCATTTCCAAACACTCCTTCAACTCCACCAAAACCTGGCTCATGGTTGGCCTTTGAATGGAGCTGGATGGTACACATGCCATGGCTGTTTCCACAGCTTTCCAAACAGAATTTATCTCACATTCCCCTTCTAACTTTGGATCCACAATATTCCGAATTTTGCCTCTTGCAAGCATGGGATTAATCCATTGGACTATGTGGGTGTTGTTATGACCTTTCACTACGGCAGGTTGGCCTGTAATCAACTCCAACAGAACAATTCCAAAGCTATAGACATCGCTTTTCTCATTAAGCCAGTTGGATATATAATACCTACAAAAAAAATAGGGGAGGAATTAGACGCGTCTAGTTTCGTTTTCAAAAACTGTTTTCTGTTTTCAAGAACAGAAAACACAAAAACGGATACGAAAAACTTGATTGGTAAGGACTTACTCAGGATCGAGATATCCAACTGTGCCAACGACTGCAGTTGATACATGAGTTCCACCTTCAAGGGGCAAGATCCTTGACAGCCCAAAATCAGCTACTTTTGCTTGCAATTTTTCATTCAATAGGATATTGGCTGTCTTGACATCTCTGTGGATTATTGGTGGCTTGCAACCATTATGCAAATATTCCAATGCTGCATATTCAAATTTTCCACTTCCATTAGTCCATTTCAATCAACAAAAGAAAAAGAAAATGTGTGAATCTTTATTGCCTTTGCTGACCTTGTGCTGCATCAATTGCTATCCTAAGCCTCTGCTCCCAAGTCAAAACAGCTGTGCTATTTCCTGCCCCTGCAACATAAAATTCAGCAAAACCTTGGAAAGTTTGAGTTTTGAATATTACACCTATTGATCTGTTACAAACCTCACACAGTACATAAAATTGTTGATACCTGATAGGTGTTCTTGTAAGTTTCCATTAGCCATGTATTCATAGATGAGCCCCATGTTTGAACCTTCATCACAGTAGCCAATTAATATAGCCAAGTTTCTATGGTGAACTCTCGTCAACAGTTGAGCCTATGGTTCAAATTGACAACCAACCATAGCTTAAAAAACGGTTCCAATAATATGAATCTGATGGGCATCATAGTTTAAAATCAGGGTATATAACAGAAGCTTGCCTCAGTTTGAAATTGCTTAGATCCTTGAGTTGATGATTGTGATAGCATCTTGACAGCAACTTGAGTGCCATCTTTCAATTGGCCTCCATAAACTGTTCCAAATCCTCCTTTCCCAATTACCTTTTGGAAATCATTGGTAATGCTTACAACCTCAGAGTATGAAAAATGTCTGTTCTTCGACTCCAATGTCCCATCTCCATTAACTCTGGAAACAAGCTCCATACCTAACAAGTGTAATCAGCAGTGATAAGTTTATATTCCAATAACCCTTTATACTGTAGTTAATAACAAATTAATCATCTTAATTGGGGTCATTGAAGAAAATATGAGGCTCTATGATATTTCTTGGATGTCTTAGTTTTTAGATTTCACACTGGAATAACAAAATTCAAACTTCTTGACATATCCTTTTGGAGGGCTGCCATTTCTTGAAATGTTTTCATTCAAGATGATAGAATTTTCATATATTAAAATGATATTTAAATTCTGATACTGATGTCCAAATGAACTATAAATAAATAATAAAAAAATACTATTTCTTAAAATTACTTACCATGTCGTCGTCTCCTTAAGAGCCATAGCATGGCCAATGCACCTAAAAGACCCACAACTGATATAATGGATGCAACTACGGGAACAATAACATTCTCCTTCCTCTTGCATGAATCTGTCCAACAAAGACCTGGATTCTTGTCCAAGCTAGAATCATAGGACAAATGGTGAATGTTAAACTTGATATGTTGGCAAGAACATAGAGGGAATAGCAAAGTAGACATTGGAATCTAAAAACTGCCTTTGCTCATTAAACTAGATAGTTAAAATACCAAAGCATAACTTTATTACAAATCGACATGGGACAAAGAGCACCTAGGGGCACATTGATATATATATTCTTTTTTTAACAGAGGAAAAACCCAAGTCTAAACAGGGCCAAATCTACCTTGAAAGATGGTTTTCCTTAGGATCCATGTTCCAAAAAGAAAGAGTAGTTGGGAGTTGTGGTTTCAAAGAAACAGACCTCAATGAAAGGGATCCATTATTTGATCTTCCCATGAGGGCTGATGGAACTGAACCTGTGAGATAATTCCCTGACAAGTTTCTGCAAAGGAACACAGTTGCCTTCAGCTTATTATTTTATCTGCAACCAAGAAACTAGCATTTGTTTGGAAGAAAAATGTTCCATTAACTTACAAAGTCTTCAAGAAAGGAAGTTGGCTAAGAAAATCTGGCACAGGTCCAGTCAAACTATTGTTTGACAAATCTCTGTAAGGAAAGGAAAGAATCAGGTCAGTAACTGCTAGAGTGGGGTTAATGGAACCCATAGATGTCCAAAAAAAATTCCTATTTGGAGAGTCATCCATAATATGGTAGCTGTTACAGGGGTTCAAAATAAATTTTCAAAAAAAGAATTCACAATTCATAAGAGGAGCAAGTTTCCTAAAATGAAATTGTATTTCACAACAGTTTTACTTACAAGAATTGTAACGATACAAGGCTGGACAGTGAATTAGCTATATTGCCGGACAATGAACTCGATGAGAGGTTCCTAGTTGCAAGTTAGGATAATATTTGTCAAGAGAGTGTATTATCCCAGAAGAATGCATAACACATACTGAAATTGGGTGGTTTTTTCAATGCAGAAACTCACAAGGAGATGATTGTAGGGAAATTGGTATCATAGCTGCATTGAAGGCCATCCCATAAGTAGTCCTTTGGGGCACATGGATCTCCTTGCCAGTTTCTCTCCACCCTATACTCTGACTTGATGTTCCTGATAGCATCAACTAGCATATCCAATAAGGTTAACAAGTAATTAAAATTGCATCAGGGATAAATAGTTTGATTTTGATAAAATTCACTCTGTAATGGAAAATTTGAACTCACCATCATTTTGGTTAGTTAGAGACTGTAAAAACTGTTTGACCATGTAAATTTCCAAGGCGTTGAGAATGGGAGGAAGTGTGGAATCACTGGTCCAATTAATCGAAAACCTGAGCTGGGGAACTCCACTCACAGGACTCGTGCTAAAAATGGTAGTTGGATTCATATAATCGGGAACAATACTACTGTACCAAATGTCCCCATTCAAAGAAATGTTGAACTTTCTCAATTGGTTTGCTTGAAGGCTCTCAACCTCAGCAAAATGCAGGTACAAATAGAAATTTTGACTAGAATCGGCCGGTGTAAGAAAGAAGTCCAAGGATGTTAGTCCATTGACAGGCCTAACAGCAGTCATCATGACCGATGAGGGAAGCTTGTAATCGTTGCTGCTGAATAGACCAGAGCCATATGCTGCACTGAATGGTTGCCAAAATGGCCAACTAAATGGTTCCCAAATGCGATCATAGGAATCGTCTTGGTACCTGAAGTCACAAACTCAAAGTTATTATTACACGATATGGTCATACACAAAAATATTAGATTAATGGAAAGAAGGTGAAAGTGAATCGATATGTGCCTTACCTGACTGTCCGGTTGGTTAGTGAACCAACATCAAGCCGCCTGCGAAGAGCTAGTGATCCAGACTCGGTTTTGTATAGGGTATTATTTAACGGCCTTAGCTCTAGTGCTGATATAAAAGGAGTTCCCGAGCTGGTGTTAATGAGACATACATGGATATAATCTGTTGCAGGGACATGTATGATCTCCTTGATTACAATATGTGATGCATTGGCCAACTTCACTATATCCCATTCATTTGCTTCAAGGTAGAGTGAGAATTCTGGGGGTTGATTCTTGGTGTCATAGTTTCC
Organism: Euryodendron excelsum; assembly: GCA_033060915.1. NCBI lineage: Eukaryota > Viridiplantae > Streptophyta > Magnoliopsida > Ericales > Pentaphylacaceae > Euryodendron > Euryodendron excelsum. The sequence continues at coordinate 45,609,745 of CM065384.1, forward strand.
ATACATGAAATATGCTCTGATCAAGTAATTGTTACCTTTAGCTGCTTGTGCAGGCTTAAAGGTGTAGCAATTTTTTATTCCTTGGGGAAAACTTCTTACACTTGAGAGCTGCCTTAGAAAAAGAGTGTCCCCAGACATAAAATCTTGAGAAATATTGTAATTTGTTCCAGTGTCTATGAAATTGGCATCCGAAGTGTAAACTATGGTGGTATTGTCATCCTTGTATTCTGAACCCTCAGCAATTCCACAATCAATGCTTATGAAGCCTGAAAAAACATGTCCCCTAAAATAAGCAATTGAGCTTCATATTTGAGGAATTCATTTCAAGCGAGTGGAAGCTATGCGAGAATGTGCTCTGACTAGGAAAGGAAATATGTGTGTATATATATTGATATATTTATATGTACATCTATAAATTAAATGGTCTGTGGATATTTTTGTCCATTTATAGGACTAAATTTCCCCCTTATCCCACCTCATCTGAACACGAAATTAGGAACAAATAGTCCTGTGATTATCTGTCTCGGCTCTAATTGGATTCTACTCTTGAAAACTTACTGGTTTCTTTCTTTGGATGTCTCATAAGAAGATTGGCTTGCAGCAATACAGTTAAATTGAAAAAAATGGGATGGATTTCCATCAAAGGTAGTTAATTGACTAATAATTATTTTTTAAGGCAATAAATATAAAACAACTTACGGATTTCAGGATTACATACCTTTGTTTTCGAAGGCAAATAATCATAGGACTAAATTTACTGGAGAGAGAGAGAGAGAGATGCACACCTGGCTGTCCATGAACTAGCATTATCAGAACTGAAGAACTGAGAAACATGTATACGATCTTCATTTCTGTCCTCATTTCTTTGTCTTCGGGAAGAAGGGCCTCTATATGCTATGTCATGTGCAAGTTGTTCAGTTATTATATTTTTTATGTAAGGTACACCTTCCATTGACCTGTAAACATCTCTATCAGCAATACGTTTGTTACAATAGAGAGGAGAAAATTATCAATTTCTGAAGTATCCTCCTTGTTGTTGGCTATAAATATAATCCCACCCTCGAGGGTGATTGATAACATTTCACATATTCTACAAGGCTGCTCAAGTCCATTTCTTTGGTTCAACTACCGTAGTATAAAAAATTTTGTATGTATTTTATCGTACCATTTGCACATATTTATTTCGTATATCCTTAATTTATCACGCAAGGAGACTTAATTAACTTACCTTGGCATAGAGACTTGATAATTAAGTATGGTCTTAGTTAGAGATAAAGCCAGTTATATGGATTACGTTGGCAAGTAGCCCTATGAGCCATTTGAAATTTTAAACTCCAAATAAAGATTGAAGAGGTCCAACTTTCAGAGGCAATGCCCAGTTTGCAATGAGTCTAATATAAGACATTTGATATCCCAAAAGATTAAACTCAGCGTTCTTTAAAAAAAAAAAAAATTTTTTTTTAAACAGCATCCTAGTTAGAGAAAAAAAATCAAGTAAATGAAGTTGAAAAGTAGGTCTTTGAGCCATTTGAAATTTTTAACTCCACAGATGGAAACAAGGTTACTACACTACTTGTTGACAACTTGACATCCCACCAACTTTCAAAGGCAATGCCCAGTTGCAATTAGCCGAATAGAGGAACCATTTGATACACCAAAAGTTTAAGAGAAGTTTAATCTGCGGTATAATTGGATATGGATTGAACAATAGGTTTATGTCTTTCTAGCTCTTGGGTGGTGAACTGCATGTCCTAATTTGGAATTTAACGCTTCTACATAGTCAATTTTCTCTTTCGGCTACTCTTACAAAGAAAATGGCCTTTTTACTGCAGCAAAGACTTTTTTTTTATTTTTTATTTTTTATGTAGACTAGGTGAACCCAAACCTCTCGAAATCCAAAGTATACAAAATAAATTATACGAAAATGCACTATTTTATTTAATACATGGCTTTGAAAGGAAATACATTTTTAAATAATCACCTCAATTAATGTTACAAGATCGGATTAAATAGTAACACTTGTTCAAAGCTAAAATGGTACCAAAAAATTCTTGAAACACGAAAAGGCCAACTGGCTCAACTGGAAAGTCAATTACAAATATGCAAGGAACTTGAAGAAAAAAGAGCAGAAAAAATATATTTTCCAAACAGCTACCTTGCTTGTGGATTGCTCATTGAAGATTCAAGATCCAGCGGTTCCAAACGGTCAATAGGTGAATTGCTTGATGTCATCTCGTTAATTTCTGTGGAAATATCCAAAGATTTTCCACTGGCTACATATATTTCCAAACTCTCCTTCAATTCTCCTACAACGTGGCTCATGGTAGGCCTTTGGATGGGACTGGATGGTATGCATTCCATTGCAGTCTCTAAAAATTTCCAGAGAGAATTACTGTCGAATTCCCCTTGTAACCTTGGATCGGCAATGTCGCTAATTTCCCCTCTTTCGAGCATGGGCATAACCCATTGGACTATGTGAGTGTTTTCCTGGCTTTTTATGATTGCAGGTTGGCCTGTGATCAGCTCTAATAGAACTACACCGAAGCTATAAACATCACTTTTCTCGGTTAACCGGCCGGTAATATAGTACCTACATGAAAACATGCTTACAAAGGTTAGTCTTTTTGTACAATACAAAGTTCAAGATTGTATGCATAATTAGCCTTTTCTTTGTTCCACTACCCAGAGTTTGTATTCCAGTGAAAAACCCACAGAAAATTCTCAGGATAAAGAATGAAGTTAAACCTTTTCCATTTGGAGAATCACTGGTTAATCCTCAAGAAGTATGAAGATTTTTGTGTAGTGAACATGATGGCAGAGCGAATTCTCCAAACCCTAGTTTGTAGATTTTGGTATTTCATCATAATTATATAAATATACATATGGCAAGATATATAAATAACTGAACATTAGAAACAAATCCACTGTATAAATACTGATAATGACGGATGCAGATGCTGAAGAGCATTGTTGGGGATACGAAAGGAAGAATTTTTTTTTGAGTTTTCACAGTTTGGAAGATTAAACGAAGAGAATACTGTTTTCTTTCAAATGAACATAATCATTCAGGTCCTAATCAAGGCAAAATGGCCCATTTGAAGCTCACTGGAAAAACAGGTAAGATACTAAGATCTGCTGTATTTGCTCTCTGAAAGCAAACATCTTGTTTGTATACTTATAATTTTGACTGAATGGAGACTTACTCTGGATCAAGATAGCCGAAGGTTCCGACAACTGTAGTTGATACATGAGTTCCATCTTCAAAGGGAAAGATTCTGGACAATCCAAAATCTGAAACCTTTGCTTGCAATTTCTCAGTCAGTAAGATGTTGGCAGTCTTGATGTCTCTGTGGATTATGGGTGGCTTGCAACCATTATGCAGATACTCCAATGCTGCAAAATTTAGTCTCCACACAAAACTTGTTAACTTTATTCAAAATGCTGACAAAGAAAATTTTCCTCTTGCACAGCTGGGTACTAACCTTGTGCTGCATCTATTGCTATTTGAAGCCTCTGTTTCCAGGTTAAGACAGCTCTGTTTTTGTCTGCAATTACCAGTAACTAATCTCAACCTTTCTGTCAAGTCTTTGTTACAAAAATTCAGATGATTTTTAGTTACCTAATAAATATTCTTGTAAGTTCCCATTAGCCATGTACTCATAAATAAGCGCTGTGTTTGAGGCTTGGTCACAATACCCAACTAGAGAAGCCAAGTTTTTGTGATGAACTGTTGTTAAGAGCTCAGCCTATTATCCAAAACGAGACAGCATTTACAATATGTATAATGAAAGCTCTAAACATTCAAATTTATTGTGTCAAGAATTTTTGCCTCGGTCCAGAATTGTTCAGATCCTTGGGTTGATGATCGAGAGAGCATCTTGACAGCAACTTCAGTGCCGTCTTCTAGGTAGCCAAGATAGACTGTTCCGAATCCTCCTTTCCCAATTACCTTTTGGAAGTTATTTGTAATACTCACAACCTCAGAGTATGAGAATCTTCGATTTTTGGACTTTAACGTCCTACCTGCTTCATTGGATTTGAGAACCAGTTCAGAGGCAAAGATGAACTCTAAACAAGAAATTAATTTCGTGAATGTAAATCAAATACCTAAAGGAAGAAATATATATATATATATATATATAAAATACCTTTATGTCTTCTCCTCTTTAAGCTCCACAATATGGCTATTGCGCTTAAAAATACTATGGATGAAACAACTGATGCAACTATTGGAATAGTGCTCTGATTCTTCTTCTTCTTCGTCTGTTCACAGGAGACAGACTGACAGAGATTGGGATTGCCATCCAAACTATATTAAACCAGTTAAATTAAATGTCGATGATTGAAGATATGAACTCATACCAAAATGAACAAAAACTAGAGTCTTGAAGAGGTGTCTGCTGAAGTGGATTTCATTAATAAATATAAGGGCCTTCGATTATCATCTCAATCGGTCTTATAGTTAAAGAAAATGCTAAACTATATAACTGAATCAAGAGAACCAATAATTTGGGTAGATATCAAATTTTAGTATCAGGTAACTCTGCAGATTTTGAAGCAGGCAATGAGCCAGAGCAGTTTAAGTCGACAAAAAACCCAAAGCCACAAATCATATGACAAATGAATTAATGAATATAACAAACATTCTTAATGAAACAAAAATGAGAAACGAGTCAAACCTCAATAACAGGGATGAATTCTCAATCAGAGCCTTGGGAACAGAACCTGTGAGGTTGTTGTTTGATAAATTCCTGAATGCAAAACAAACTGTGTTACCTATGGTCTCTGCTTTGAAATTTAAACTTGGAAAATGAAAATTTGCCATTACTCACAAAAACTTCAAAGCAGGCAGTTGTGATAGAAACTCAGGCACAGGTCCAGTTAGGCTATTGTTTGATAAGTCCCTGCAAACAAAAGAGCAACACTGTTACAGATAATTCAAAATGCTTGGATTGTTACAACCCTGCTGCATTGGTGCATAAGGATATACTTACAAATACTGCACTGATCTGAGACTAGACAGAGCAGGAGCTATTTCCCCAGTCAAACCGCTCGAGGAAAGGTTCCTGCTTCAAAGACATGTAAATTCACTTAGAGATTGTTGGTATGGCCAATAAATTCAGTTCTGCATAAGGATGTAGAACACTCACAAGGACGTAACTTGAGGTGGATCGATACCATTGTAGCTGCAATTTACACCATACCATGAGAAATTCTTTGGAAAGCATGGATCTCCTTGCCAATTCTTCTTCACTCCATATGCGAATGAGATATTCACCATGGCATCAACTATTATTTTTGAAGGTAAAAAGAGAACGAAACAAGTTATCTTTCAACTTCAAACAAGAAAAGAAGAAAAACAGAACAGAGGGGAAAACATAAGATGGTGTTTATGAAAAGGAATTTCAAAGGAGTGTTGATTGGTAACAAGAAACCGACATGAGGGAAATTATTCCAAAAGAAATAAAAATCCTCAAAACAAGAAACCTGAGTTTTGTAATGTTTTCACTAAAATAAGTAAATATATAGAAGAACCAATTAGCGTACCATCTTCTGGAACTGTAGGTGATTGTTGGAGGCTTTTTTCCAAGTAAATCTCCATGGCATTAAGGATAGGCGGAAGGGTCGATCTATTCGTTCTTACAAAACTCAGCCATAGTTCTCCACTCACTCCTCCACCAACGGGACTTTTCTTGGTAATGGTAGTTGTCTTGAGGTAACTAGGAACAACAGATTCTTCCCAGAGGACACCATTCACTAAGATATCGAATTCTCTTACCGCGTTCTCTGGGAGTTCCTCTACCTCACAGAAGTGAAAGTAGACATAGAAATTTGTGGAAAGCCCACCCTGGTCCAAGTAGTATTGTAAGGGACCAGTAGCATTCGCTGGTTTAGCTGCATTCCTCATGATTTGCGCCGGCAGTTTATAGCCACTACTGTTCAGGGAGTCAATTGGCATATAGGTAGAGGTTTCATTCCAGTCTGACCTTGTATAGTTAGACCAAACGCGACCAAGCTCATCAGGGTACCTAGAAGATTTTTGAAAGAAAATGTGTAAGAACTTGTAATTATACAATGAACTTTACTAGGTAGTTCTGTAATAAAATATAGGGTTAAATTACAACGATATTGCTTAAACTATGACTCAGTATTACTAATTAAATTATAATAGACTCTAAACTTTAAATATTAATTTGTATCAATCAACACATTCTGTTAGTAATACATTAGCAATTTATTAAAAAAATAGATGGAGAATTGTCATGTGACTGAAACATATTGACAGAAGCATGATTTTGTACGTAAATTGATTTTTTTTTTTTGTAATAATTGTCTAATAACTAAAATATCATTTAAATAGTCATTAGACAATTAATATAATAAAGTATAAAATTATACTTTTATGAACATGTGTAAGTCACTTACAATTTTTCATTTCTTTTCTTAATTGATTATTTATAGAATGTGTTGATTGATAAAAATTGATAGTTGAAAAAGTCAACTTGTCATATTTTAGAGTTTGGGAATGTTTAGTAATACCGAGGTGGTGTTGTAATTAACCCTAAGATATAGAAAAATTACACTTTACTCTCTGATACTTTGAGCTAAAATTAGATAACTACTCTATGATTTAAAAGTAAATACATAATCTTGCTATGATTTAAACTTATCTGCAAAATAAAAAGAATTAGGATAGATTTGATGAAATAACAAAAATGCATTTGCTAATGACAACTCTTTATTTTAACATAAAAGCATAAAATTATTTTTTTGATATTTTATTTTAGAGAGATAAAACGACAATAATACCCATGTGATAGAATTGCTATCAATATTAATGGTTTTTATTCATTTTACAGTTAAATCAAAACAATTGTGTTCACTTTTAAACAACATAGAAGTGGTACTGTGATGTGATTTTTCACGTGTAATTAAACAACAATATGAGTTCACTTACCCCCCGTACTGTGGTGTGATTTTTTGGGTGTAATTAAACAACAATATGAGTTCACTTACCCCCCAGCTGCTACCAGTGAACCCACGTCTTTCCGCTCATAGGGTTCCATGCATCCAGACTCTGACTCGTAAATGGAATCATTCAAATGCCTAAGCTCAATTGCAGATATGAGAGGAGTCCCAAAACGTTTTACGAGACAGACATGTATATAATCTGTGGAGGGCACATAGATGATCTCCTTCACGAGCTGAAAAGATGGGCTAGTCAAAACGACTCTTTCCCAGAGATAAGCGCCAATATAAAGATCAAAATATATTGTTGAGCTATTCTCCCCATCGTAATTGCCATAATAGAACCAAGTTCTGATCAAATAGTTGTTGTTCTTGCCTTGCTCGGGTCTCAAGGTGTAACAGTTCCTGATTCCTTCGGGAAAGCTTCTGACAGTGGCCAGCCGACCATCGAGGCTTCCTGTTTTGTACTCTGCCGAGACATTGCCATTTATGCCGGTGTTCACAAACTCTGCATCGGAGCTGTAATATGTATTTGTTGTGGCATCTGTATAACCATCTGGGTCTGGTGTCCCACAATCTATGCGTATGAAACCTTTCTCAAGGGAATATAAAACGGCTGTTAGCTAGCTGTTAAAAAATTTTCGACCAATTTCTTCATATATTTGGCACTTAATACAGCTCTACAACAAGTTGTTTTGTTATAAAATATTTTTGTTTGTATAGCATTACTCAAAACATAATGATGGCCGACTAACATTTCAAAAGTGCATCTAAAAAATTGATCCATATTCATATATAATGAAGAAGTCTATTCATGCAGGATTTTTATATAGAATCCTTCAGTTAAAAGCCATTTGAGTGGGTACTCTGCTTTAAAATGTTATCGCCCTATTCGGTTATGTCATTCTATATACAAATCATGTATATTTTTTTTTTTCTATTTGTGTATTTCGTATATTATTTGTTGATATGGAAGATAGTTGGGTTTGTGGAAATTGAGTCAAACTAGAAGTCTGGAAATAAGGTTTGAGCTGAGGAAATTTTATTTACATGTGTGTTTGCAGTAAATTGAGTTATCAGTCTCTGCTTCGCTTTCAGCATGTGATCCTTCATACTAAGCAAATTAAAAGCTGCTCGGTACATATTTATTTCATGTCAAATAATTCGTTGTCATATAAATGAAACTACATATCATAGTAAAATTCTAATATTTACCCATCACTAAAGAACCTGACATAGTTATGCATGCAATTCTTAAAGATTAGATGATCATTTGAGCTGGATGATTGGAAGAGAATGAAAACCAAAATACTTATACACAAAATCACAAACAAAGAGTCTTTCAAGCTGCAATGTGTGAAAAGAAAAAAAAAAATTCAGAATTGCGAAACCTGAATTATCCTGCCCATGAACCAGAGTTGTGAGAGACAAACATCCAAGCAGCATAGATAAGAAGAGATCCATTAACATCTTGCGCTTTGAGGTCTCCTCAGATGACAGGAATTCTTCAGAATTGCAAGTATAGAAATGCAGAGTTTGAAAGAGAATCCTCTCGTGACCATTAACCAATTTGCATTTGATCATGAATATAATAAACATGCCGACAGTCGACAACTACTTTCGATAATAGACTTTGACTAGTTCGAATCCGTGTAAGTGGAACAATGACCCACCATCAAGGAAAAGTCGCAAAGTTTGGCTGCGTATTCGCGTTAAATAAAGAGTAATCCTATACTTAATTTCGTAATTAGTTCTTTTTTGTACGCAAGAATGCAAACTCACATTAATAAAATTATATGAACTCCATTCACTTGTATCTAAGCATGAGAAATAAAATTAGGTATAATATTTTATTTAATTAAAAGAGTGTTCCTAACTATAAGAGCAACCCAACTGTTGGTTTTTTTTTTATACTAAGAATAAGATTTTAAGTTCAATCTCTCCTCAAGCTCTTATGTGGTCAGCCATCACTCATATATTGTATGAAATTTACATGATTCATATGAATGATAACTCTACATGAGCTCGAAGGGATAGTCAACTTAGGCCTCGACACCACGTAAAAAAAAAAAAAAAAAGAGAGAGAGAGAGAATTGTTGCTATATAACAGGGGAAAGGCGACTCATTTTTTCCACCGGCATGTGGTCCAAAGTCTGATGTTACCAAAAACAAATTATAAAATAGGAAAAGGAAAATGGGTAGCTTTTTGACACCCCCCCTTGGCCTTGTATTGTCTAGATGAAAGAAAAATCAACAAAAGAATAATCATAACTTATGCAGAGACTCCCATTAGCCTTGTCTACAACAAAAGAAAAATCAACCAAAAACTGAATATATATATATATATATATATTTATGTGGGCAAAGTCATCTAATAAAATTTAAGGACTATTACCATTCATATGTGGTCAAAGTCATTTAATAAAATTTAATTAACGACTATTACCTATTTAGTAATAGAACCCTCAGTCGATCAGAGGACACTCCGAAAAGAGAGAGAGAGAGAGAGATAGAGAGAGAGTGAGAGAAGTTCAGACCATCTAGTCGACTATTTTTAGATGATCGCGAATTAATGGTATAAAACTTAATTTGCAACATCATGCTTATTGATGTGAGAATTTATTTCACAAATCTTCTTAGTCCTAATTGTTTTGATTCGGAGTGTTTTGTATGTTTTTTTAGCTCATTTGTCTAGAATTTTAGGTGTCTTTTACATTTATTTGATTCTTCAGAATTCTTGATATTTTGTAAGTGTTTAATTTTTTAATTAGGTTGAAATTGGGCTGATGAGGAGATGCAGAATTCGGGCTAGGCCCACAGAGCAAATCCTTGTTGGGCTGGTCTTGTCAAACCAGAATACTGTTCGGTTTTTGGGTTCTTACTGGATCTACAGACTTTGGTTTCAGGAATTTTTCAGCTTTCTGGAAAGCTAAGACGTAGGCCTAAAACTTTTATGAAGATCCCAAAACCCAGTTCAGTAGTTTTGAAGTTCAAACCTTAGCAGAAACGGAGAAGTCCGAATCTGTCCAGAAGTTTACTGCGGCCCAGACCCTGTTTCGGTTTTCAGCCTGTATCTGGAGTTCTAGAAGTCATAATAAAGCAAGCCCAGGTGTATTTAAAAACTGAGAACGAGATCTAAAACTTTTATGAGGGGCCCAACTCCAAACTGTGTCGTTTTGATGCCCTAAATCCAGCTGGAAGACTTGTAATAAAGTCAGCCAAGAATTCCGAATATCAGTTGTAGATATATATGGAGGACATCTGTTTTAAAATGAAAAAGGAGAATTGGTTTTGAATGGATTGGATATCAGCAGCAGATATGTGAGTGGGGTTTTTTCCCCACGAACTTAGGGGCTGCTATTTGAATGCTTGAACGTCGATTCGAGATGGGGATTATTCGATTTCTGGTTTTGGAGGAGGACGGATTGGCATTGACATGAGTGACAGTACGAATTCAAAAACAAAAATAACGAAAGAAAAAGAGAAGGGACGACGGGAAGAGGAGCAGAAATCCGAGAGGAAGAATGAAGCTCACAATCTCTGCAATTACAGAATTCTTTTTCTTTCTCTAATTTTTAGTTGCTGAACTGTTATTCCGGATGTTGAATTTGAATTTATGTGCAAAAAATAATTGGATTGTTTTATTAGTTATGATTTGCTAGTTTTCTTATTATAGGGCTAGGATGTAGTCATTGAATATGTTTTGTTGATTGCAATTTGCTGATTTTGGTTTTCATTCTTGCAATTTACCGGCCATGATTTGCATTTTTAAGATGTTGAATGAAGTAACGAAAGTTGACGTTCAATATTAGTTGGTGAATTCGTCAAACCTTGGCAGTGTAGTTCATACATAAATACACACCCTTGTGACCTGTATTCAAGAATTTCATAGAGCATAAAGAATTTATATTAATTTCTATGATCACGATAGTAGACATAGGATTAATGTAGGTATACGTGTCATACCTTGAAAGAGGATATCACATAAAAAAAGAGAAATTCAGTCATTGTAATTAGCAAAACATTGAGGCAAACAACCAAGTTTAAACTCGTTGAAAGAGTTCAATTGATGAAATCCAAACCCTAAGAACCCTTCATATTTGATTTTTTGGGTTAAAAATTTGTAGTCAGTCACATCAACTTGGAATCGTCTAAATAATATAGAAAATTTTATAAATTGATACTTGAATCTCCTCTATGTGAAAACGATACTCTTTTTACCATGTTATACTTGTCACCCATGCACTTGTGGTAGGGTCTAGGGACAATCACTTATGCTACTCGGGTCGTTGGGTGCAATTTTCTTTTTGTTTTTTTGACTTTTTTCATGTGACCTAACCCTACAATTAGGTATTGCGAACATTACATGAGGATTCATGCACGAGATTGCCCACTCTCAATTTTTTTCTTGTCCCTGTGACTCCACGCTACTGATAAATTTTTTTTAAGTTGGTTATATAAAAAATGGGGATTAAACTCCTCTCGTTTACGAAGTCTTATTGCAGCTGGGAAGGATTATGGAGATAAGCAAAAGTAAATATGTTTGGGTGATGGTATATCCAGCCGTCCATTCCTTAAAGCTTGTTTTATCGAACTCAAAATGTTTAAACTTCTATTTACAGACTTGATTTTGAACTTCAATTTGCTAGTATGTTTACTCCTAAACAAAAAATTAACTCATACAGAGTCATTACAATATAACTATTGGTTTAGAATCTCCTGAAGTATTGAGGATTAGTGAACAATTGTGAAAACAATTTTAGTACCAACCATGAATTTGCAAAATAAATATGACTACAATTTTACAAACTTGACATAAAATATAAGATTTTTGCTAACATATGACTTAAAATATTATTGTACAAGTTGTGAAAAATTTTATTTTTTACATTTGTTGTTTAATCAGGTAATCGACTAGAATACTTATAGGAGAAAAAAAATTTACTTTTAATACAATTATTATTGACTTTAAACATCGTTAGTGATAATCACTTGCTGATTGATATAACTATCTTAATAAAAACGAAATTGATGAATCACAACTGAGATAACTAACATTAATCACTTGTCAAACGAAACAATATGTTGATGACGTTTCTTCAAAATAATACGTTTGATTGCATACAACCAAACCGTGTTTTCTCATCTCATCATTTCACACCAACCGGAGAAAAACCTAATGCTGACTCCACAAACCACCGCGCTCATGCACACGCGTGAACGAAGTCAAATAGCCAATCAAATTGCACCTGAAAAAAGTACTATATCTATAAGGCTCACAGAGTCACAAGAGTCCACCTGAAAAAAGGATTTTAAAAAAATTAAATTTCTTTAACATTGTCTTCTCCTCTCTTACTTCCTCTCTAAATGCAAACTACAATAGAATCATCTCTCTTTAAAATATATAATCATTCCTCACCATATTTCCAATGGAATTCTAAAAAAACGTATTTTCAGTGAATTTCTATGTTAAACACTAGTTCATTTTTCTTGATAACTAGTTTTCTCCATTGTTTTTAATAGTTACTGTGCCCCCAAAAAAATCACATCGATTGTGGCTTAATAAATCTCTAGGGATTTGATTTAGAAAATAAAATTTTCATCACTCTTGATTCATGCAAGCTAAATCATCAAAACACCACAACCCAAATTTTTCGAAAGCTTTCCTTTTGTGAAGGCTGCCTATGGTTGAGACTCTAGTCTTTTATTGGATTATAATGTTTGGACTTTAGAGCAAAGCACAGAAATACAACATACAATACAAATAGGTTTTTAGAGAGAGGAGATAGAGAGAGGCGAAGGAGAAGAGACGAACAAGATTAGCATGGGCTGATTCCGTTCCAACAATAGAAATTTTGTATGACATGAGTTTTTGTAAACCTTTTAGTTATTAAACGTAGACCTTTTAGTTATTAAATGTAGACGTAACAAGTGGAGAGTTAAAGTCTAGAAAGGGACGAAGGATTGGGGTTTGAAAGGGAGTCGAACCCCCCACAAGTAGTGACGAAACAAAGAAAGCTCCTTCTATACTACAAAGCCCAACACTGGTCTATCGAGACAGCCCAAATTTGAGATGATGAAATTTTGAAATTTGAGATTTGGAAGAACCCAATCCATATGAAATTATTGAACTAGTACAAGTGACGTGGACCAACATAGGTTACGAAAACCTCCCCCAAATACTCCCCAAATCCATCAAAAAAATGTAAAATGACAAGAAATTTAATGACATCTTTATTTATTTATTATATATGACATTCCTCATATCATATATATTAATTATTAACTTCCTCTCCAAAATAAATATGAGCTATTAACTTACAAACTTATTTTTGATAGAGCCGCTATTGACCACTAATTATGACTACCTTCGAAAAATACAAATTGTGAATGGAAATAAAGATGCTATATGTCTTCTTTCCAGCCCAACGCTGAATGATTACATAACCCTCTCATACCCGAGTATTTTGTCAAAATAACACTTTCCTATAAAATAATTTTCTATCTAACACTTTCTAAGAAATAATTTTTAAATTAATATCCTAACATAAACCCTAAAAGAAATATTTTATTAGTAAGCTATCGTAGTTTGCTGAAATTGCATTTTTATTGTAATACTTAATATTTATTTTCAAACTTATTTCTTCTTCTCAGGACTAAGAGCAGCTTCACCATTATTATATACTGGTGCCCATTGCTTTTGAAATTGAAATTCCAAAAATTGGCAATGAAATTCCAATCCAATTGGGAAAAAAAAAAAAAAAAAGAAGACCATTATGTAATTTCAAAATGCTCATTCGAAAACTAGGGGAAAGCCTTAAAAAATTTTAGCCTTACAATAAAACTAGTATTTTCTTACCATTTTGTTTTTGGGCAATCAAATAGAATATCAATTCCAAATTCACCTTAACAGAAGACTCGCATTAAGATCAAAGTTGTGACACATAGGTATATACAAAGATTATTCTCGAATCAAGCAATTTCAATTAAAACCCACAAAAATTTCAAAAGATTAAATTAAATTTTTGTTAGTGAAACTTCAATTAAGAGGGGATTTGGCTAAAGGTTAGATAGGGTTTAGTAAATGGTAATTGAAGAATCAAGAGTGGTTTTGATCGACATTAACAATAGGTTGTCATTCATGGAGGTAAAGCTTAGGGTTGTTGGGCTATGGAGATCCAAGAAAGATTGGGGGTTCAGGAAGTAGGGCGGGATCTGATGGGGTCTAGGAGTGACAGAACATGGGAGTAGAAACTTCATGTGTTCATTAGATAAGTTTCACCACTGAATGCTTAATATCCATAGTGGAGAAGTTGAAATAGTGGTTGTGTAGATGTCATTTTTTCCATCTTGACACAAACAATAATACTGTGTTTGGAGCTTGGATTTATCAAAGGTAAAACAAAGAAAAAAAGAAAAAGATGAGGAAAAAAAAATGAAAAATTATTTTTGTTCTCTTTTCCCTTACTTTTTTCTTTTCTTTTTCTTTTCCATCAATAAATCATTGATCCACGCACATCCTAATGCTAACATGGGTACCAATCTTCTCGACTAACCTTGCCAATGCAATAGGATCCTATGATGATGGCATGACTTCTTTAACATGGGCTTGCGGTGTCAAATGGCAAATGATCTCAATTTTGAAAACTGGTTTTCAAATATTTGGGTACAAATACAATTTTAGTAAACTATAGTAGCTTACTAATAATTATTTCTTTCAAGGTTGATCTCAAGATTTTAATTTGGAAATTATTTTTTGGAGAGTGTTAGATAGGAAATTATTTTGCAAGAAAGTGTTATTTTGGCTAAATACTCCCCATACCCATTAAAAGGACTTACCAAATCCCAAGCCTCTAATAAACCACTGCACCAAATAAGTTAGCTGGTATTTCAGGAAAATGTTATATTCATGGAATTAATGAATATATATATATATACACACACTAGCATTAAACCTGTGCTATGCACGGATTAAAATAATAAATACTAAAAATAGAAAGTTTTTATAACAAAAATAAATGATCTATTGTATATTTTTTAATCTTATACTAATTATATGATTAATATTAAACTATAATAATTAATATAGTTGTGCAATTAATTGTAACAGCAGATTGTGAATATTTTAAAGTGATTTTTAAACTTATTTTTTTTCTCTTAAAATTTTTACTAGGGCGAATAAATTTTTATTGTTTGTCATGGTCACATATTTTTACCTTGACTCTTCAAAATTAATGAACTTTTAGTTTAACCCCTCAACAAAATTTTTAGGTCTCTACTATGCTATTACTACGGGCAAAATGGCTTTGATAATAGATAGGTTACTATTAGTTGAATAAAAATTCAATTTTCTTCAATTCAGGAGCTACGTTGATTAAATGTATACGTCATATATTTAGGTGAATTTTCTAATGAGTGCATTTAATGGTACACACATGCATATATATAGATACTCAAAACTAAAATCTTTACTTAAAAATAATTGTTATTTTAAAGTCAAAGAGACTTGATTTATTCTAAGTTACTTATTATGCTTAGTAAAATTTAATTTTCAAATTTATCTTAATAAAGAAAATTATTCTTAAATTATAAATTTAGAAATTTAGGTATTTAAAATGGTTAACATTAATAATTCAATACATGCGTGTAGTTATATCAAATATTATTTTGAGTATATTAATAATCTTTTAAAAATAGTTACTTAAAATTTTAAAAAGTGCTAATTAAAAAGATATTACTTTGTCATGTGTTCATAGTTAGACTCGGCCAATATAATTTTTGTAGTCATTATACTTGCATAAATTATGAATACTTGCATAAGTTAAACTTAAAAATATTAGTCAAGCTAAAATCAATAAATTTTATTGTGAAATTCAATTTTGTTACAAAATAGTTATATCATCCATCATTTAAAGTCACAAAATAACATGAAATCATATTAGAGTCTTGAGACAAAAAAAAAAAAAAAAAAAAGGTTAAAGTATTATTATCCAGGTAAAATAATATTATTACAATTAAATTTTTTACATCCAATTTATTTTTATGTAAGTACTATGAAAAAAATAGAATTTATTTGAAAAAAAATTTAGATTAAAAAAATAATAATTTCATCATAGTTCTATTCAAAAAATAAATTTTTATATTTATTTTCCTGAAAACGTTTTTTAGAGGGATGTGAATTGAGACCATAAAAATGAAAAAAATCTGATAATTTTATTACATGTTTCATTTTTATTTTATAGCGTTATGATAAAATTTTCTTTAGATGGAGCATATTAAAGAAAATTCAATGGATAATATTTATAAAATTGAGAAGAAATAAGAAAAAATTAAAAAGAACTAATAGTATTTTGTCACATGTATCTTATATATGAAAAATTGCTAATAAATTAATGACAATTTTTTTTTCTATTTTAAAATTTTAAAATCTAATTTATGACTAATGAAGATTCTTTACGAGGATTATAATTAAAAAAATTAAAAATGTTACCATAATTATCAATGGATGATTAATAAAGATTCTTTAGGAGAATTATAATTAAGGCAAATTTTAAAATGTTACCATAACTATTAATAGATGGCATTTATGAAGTTAGGAATAAATAAGTAAATTAAAGGGAACCAATAATAGTATGACATATGTATTATATGTTTTTAAAAAATCAAAATTTTGAGAAAATTGAATTGGAACTTTAAACTTCATAGACCTTCTAATCTATTGCTATAATATACAGTATAGATATATATGTTTTCCAAAAATAACTTTCATTCGAACTCTTTCTCACGTTTTTATGTCGCACAATGTTACGGAAGACTATAGACACAGCTAGTCAAAATAATATGTGGATGTAGGAATTACCAAATCAAAAATAACATTACATTATTTAAGTTCTAATTTGGTATACAAGCAAATGCTACGGAGTAATCAGTTTACTCAGGATTTCCTACAATTAGGTCTTCTCTCACTTAAATTTGTTATAAAGTTGAGATTTATTCCCTCGCTCCATAGCGATCAATGCCTAGCTAGCTATCATATTACGTAAATGGAAGCATTCACATTCGTTGGATAGCCCAAGTAAAAAATTAGATGACAGGTTGTGATTCCCTCAACTTGCAGAATTTGGTTGAAGTCATGATAATATGATGACCAAAAATAAAAAAATGAAGACTCTTAAGAAGGATGACTAAAATTTGTTGGTTGAAGCTTATCTTTTTGTAATTTTTAAAACAAGTTAGACCAATTCCAGAACTTAATGGCTACAAGAACTAAGAGATTCATTATGTTAGAGAGGAGACTAATCCTTAGTCTATTGTTGCTGTCACCGACTAAAGGATTTAAAAACAATGTCCTGTTTTCTAAAATACGTGCGTGTTTATGTATATGCGTATATAAATAAAGAAGGGGTGCTATCAAAGCTATTCTCAGGAGCACCTTATTTGAAAAGCTTGGATTGCTTACCCTTGATTTGAACCATTCAAAACAATTGATAGCTCAGCTTCAGTTGAATCACATTTCTCAGAATTTAGTGGCATGGATGATGGATTAGAAGCTGATCAGCTATTTCGTTTTCATAGTTGTTCAAACGAAGTAACACAATCAAATGTTTTGAATGGCCAATAAAGGTGCCATCTTAAAGGCATTTTTTCATTTTTCATTTTCAGTTATTCAAATGAAATAGAACAATAGAATGTGTGAATCACTATCAAATCTACCAATTATGTGTACAGTGACTATCCTATCTATTCGAGTGGCGTCATTAGTTTGCAAGTGGCTTCTTCTATATATGTATATATATACATATTTATATACACCAAAGAATTAAGCTAATTAGAAGGCCAACCAATCAAAAGTAATGGTATGTCAAAAGGTCCAGCTCTCTTTTACTTTCGGAATTCTTTGCAAATCCTAAGTATGTATCAATTATAAAAGACATTAATAAAAAGATCTTACCCTTTGCTTAGCAAGTTGTCAAGCTAAGCAAACGCCAGAAATACTTTTTTAATAGGAAGAGAGTCAACTACAGTATCCAATAAATATTGATCTTGACAAAGTCACCGCTCCATAAAATATTCATATATATATATACACACACATACATATGGTACATATATTTTGAAATAATTTTGTCATAGTTATTTTGGGCACAATGTGCTTTATTTATTTGAGAGTGGTAACTTTGAGATAGAAATGTCTTCCTCTAAATTGTAGCAAAAACCCAGTCTTCAAATGAATTTGCAAAGATAAAAAAAATTTAAAAAGAAAAACCAAATACCCAACAAAAAAATGTAGGTATAGCTTATGGCATAGAAACAAAAAACTAAAAAGGCTGCTGAAGTTGAGGGAAGAGGACTACCTGAGGAGGAGACTCGGCCATTGAAGAGTTCACTCTATTTTGATGGCAGTTTTGCATCTTAAAACAGTTCTGAATGATCCGCAGTTCACTTCTACTTGATTATCCGTTTATTTATACTTAATTTCCTAGCTCTTTTTCTCTTTTTTCGTTTTTGAAAATTTGAAAAAATAAAATCTACCATTAACATGTATACCTCTTTGATCTTTGAGTAATGCTGGTCACCAACCTTTTGTGCCTCGTTTTTATCACTACGAAATACAAGTTAGTGGGAACACATTAATAAATATATTTGAAACCTACTTGGTTAACATGTTTAGTAGTGATGAAAATACAGTGAGAAAACCTAGTAGTTGTAGCATTTTTATTAAGGGTAATGCTATTTAATCATAAAGTTCATACAGAATATCCCTACAAAATAATGTAGTTAAATGATAACATTTTAGTCTAAAATAAAACATTTATCATGATAGTGTTTAATTACAAAAATGTCACTATCAAAACATTCTAGTAGAGTTTCTTATACAATCTTTGTTAGAAGAATAACATTTTCCTTTCTTAATATTTAATGAAGGATTAATATTGGCATCGATCCTTACCAACACAACCATTGGCTCAGTTCTCAAGGGTTTTATTTTTATTTTATTTTTACTTTTTAATGTCATTCTTGAGATAGTGTTTTGTCAATAAATAATAATATATAAATAAAAAAATTTATACAAAATTTATCATCAAAATAATATAATATGAGGTCAAACTTGGCGGGCATATATATATATTTGATACGATATATATGAGATGAAAACCCCAAAGGCTTTGAAAGAATCCGAGTGAGTGATGAGGAAGTTAAGAGGTTCCCGCCTTGTACTACTTTCTAGTTTCATTCTTGTAGTTGCAGTTCGTGCCCAGGATCAATCAGGTTTGGAACTCGATCTTGAATATCACTTTTTGTTCCGTAGGTATACAGCTAAAGCTAAAGCTTCTCTCTCTCTCTCTCTCTCTCTCTCTCTCTCTCTCAGGCTTCATCAGCATAGACTGTGGACTACCTGAAGGTTCCAACTATACTGATGGGACGACTGGCATAGTTTATAGTTCAGATGCAGGCTTTACAGACAGTGGTATAAGTAAGAGTATTTCACCTGCATACAAGTCTAACTCCCTTGAACAGCAATTCTTCAATGTGAGAAGCTTTCCTCAGGGAAGCAGAAACTGTTACACCTTAAAACCTGCGCAAGGTAGAAACCATACATACTTGATAAGGGCACGGTTTATGTACGGAAACTATGATGCCAACAGTCAACCACCAGAATTCGATCTGCAACTCGATGTTGATTCATGGGAAACAATAACAGTGCCTGACGCCTCCTCTGAACTATCGAAGGAGATCATACATGTCCCTTTGTCGGATTATGTATATGTCTGCCTCATAGACATTGGCCTTGGAACACCTTTCATATCAGCTTTAGAGCTTAGGCCTCTGAATGATTCTATTTATGTGACCGACTCTGGATCACTAGACCTTTTTCTCCGCTTGGATTTTGGTTCAACAACCAATACTGCAGTCAGGTGAGCCTTGTTTCTTTTTCTTTGAAAAATTCTATTCTCAACACGTAATTTTTTTACAAAAATCTCTAACTAGAATGATGCAGTGTTGATATTTTTTTGTAATTAAAAGACAGCTTAGTGACTTTTTTATTTAAAATGATAGGTTATAACTCAACTTCCTCGTTGTGTATATAATTTTTGTAGAAAAATGCTATCATTGATTCATCAATACTCCCGGGATTATGTTAGCCACTAGTTGTTGGTGGTCCCAACTGAGGGTGGCTAGCATCATTCGGCGAGTGACGGGCACCCGCGATTGATACTAGCCCTCCTCTTTTTTGTAATTTTTTTCTCTCTTTGTGCATTTCATATGTGAAGATGTTTTAGTAGTTAGCAAAGTTCAAGTCAATGTACAATTTTATTCACTTGTAAACATGTAACTCACTTGCGTGTTAATCTCTCCCTCAGGTACAAAGATGACATCTACGACCGCAAATGGTCGCCCTTTTACTTGAATAACTGCACAACGCTAAGCACCTCATTTACTGTTAAACCGAACATGTTCCAACCTCCATCTATTGTCATGAGCACTGCCAACGTGCCACAAAACGCTAGTGATTCCTTGGACTTCTATTGGGAGACCAACAATTCTAGTGACCAATTTTATATCTATATGTATTTCGCTGAACTTGCATCACTGAAACTCAACCAGTTAAGAGAATTTGAAATCTATCTCAACGGAAGCCTTTGGTATAACAACCCTTTTGCTCCTGAATATTTGCAATCACGTACAGTTTACAGTACAGGACCATCCAATTATCCAAAAAACTATAATGTCTCAATAAGGAGGACCAAAAATTCAACCCTTCCACCGATCATCAATGCCATAGAGATTTATACGGTGAAAGAGCGGTCACACCCACAAACAGATGAAAAAGAAGGTATGGTTTTTACAAACATCGACCCAATTTTCTTCATCATGTTCTAACTTGTGTGTATTTTTGGATATGACAGTTGGGGCTATCATAAGCATCAAATCAACCTATGGAGTGACAAGAAACTGGCAAGGAGATCCATGTAGCCCGAAAGCTTATACATGGGCTGGTCTCAAGTGCAGCAATGATGCTTTTGATCCTCCTAGGATCATATCCTTGTATGTCCATATCATCCTTTGTGTAATCATATCGTCAAGTTATAAAACGAACTAAACTATTCAAACTCATTATAAAAAGAACTAAATTATTCAAGCTCAGTTAGTGTTTATTTCGTTAAAAAATCATTACAGATCGGCTTAAATAAACTAAGTTTGAACATATTTTAAAACTTATTAATTTTCTGAGCTCGGCTCAACAAACTTGACTCGATAAGTTTGTATACATTAAAAAATTCAAGCTACTCAAATTCAGTTCGTGATCGGCTTGAGTAAAGATTGTTTAAACTTGGTTCAAACTTAAACAAGCTAAGCTTAAATATATTTTCAAGCTCGTTAAGGTATTTAAGTCAAACTTGAAACTTGAACAACTCACTACTCAACTCGCTTACGGCCCTGATCATTTGTCACTTCTTCATCATAAAATTAATTAAATTGCAATTTGCAGGAACTTGTCCTCAAGTGGTTTGACGGGGGTAATAGCTCCATCCATATCCAATCTCACAATGATACAATCCTTGTAAGTATATATCTCAATCTCACATTAACCATTATGAATTGACATCATTTGATGATGAGAATGAATCAAGACGTATCATATAAACCAAGCTGTTTTTTTATTTATTTCAGGGATTTATCAAACAATAACTTGACTGGACAGGTGCCCAATTTTCTATCTGAACTGGCATTCTTAACGGTCCTGTAAGTTTCAAGGACTGGAACTTCCACTATACTTGTAGTAATAAAAACAGCAACAAGAGATCATATTCGCATTTTATTTTTCAGAAATTTAAGGGGAAACAACTTCACAGGCTCAGTACCAGCACAACTCCTTGAAAAATCAAATAACGGATCGCTGTCGTTGAGGTTAAATTTCCTTTCTTTTTTTGGTCTAAAACACCATGAACCAAAGTCATCATGATATCTAATGAGAAGATGATTACTAGTTTACTGTTTATATTTCCCTTTCATTCCAAATCTTCTTTAATGATAGAAAGTAGCCAAAAAAAGGAAATTGATCAAATATATTCAGAGTAGTTGCCCGTGTGATGCAGTTATGGATGTGATTAGTATTTATAGTTTCTGAAATTTCCAATCATACCCAGTATTGATGGAATTGTGATCAATTCCACAAGTCCTAGCCAGTCTACTCCAAGCAAAAAGAAGAACAAGTTTGTTGCTCCAGTAGTATCATCAGTTGCTGCATTCCTTGTGCTTTTAACTGCATTTGTTATTTGGTGGAATATCAGCAGAAGGAGAAAACAAGAAGGTATGAAAACCATTATCTTTATAATTAAATATCAAAATATCTGGATAAATTACACAGTATGCAGAGCTCCACAAAAGTGAAACTTTTCTCAACGGAATTATGTTTATTCTTATGTTATTTAGAACTCTGGATCGTTCAGTTACATATGTGGAACATGAATGGAAATGTGGTACACTTACATAAATTACCCTATTAGAATTAAGATGCTTTTAAAATAATTTTCTTTAATAATTAGATATTTAATCAAATATAATCTTCTGTTTCCAAATTGATAATCCGAAAACTCATTCTATGAGTATTATAGCCCATCTTTTTGCATATTATTTCATCCAAAATTCTATTCTCCTATATTTTGGTTCATTATAGTTGAATTTTTTTTCTTGTTAGGTGACTTTTAAAAAAATAAATAGGATAAAAGTTTAGAATTGCATTAGATCACTGGATTCACTGTTTTGAAACACTAGTATACCATATTTAGAAATGTCATTCTAAAAATGTAAATCACTAGTATAGTAGAGTATTATAGTAATACGGATTTTTTCAATTCAACATAGTATCAGTACTCGGAGAGGTCAGAGCAGAACCGAATAGAACAGACAGTTCAGTACTGGAGTTAAAGAAGCGACAGTTTGCATTCTCAGAGGTCCTGAAGATTACTAACAACTTCCGGACAGTTCTTGGGAAAGGAGGATTTGGAACAGTTTACCATGGCTATGTGGGTGACGCTCAAGTTGCAGTGAAGATGCTCTCTTCATCATCAACTCAAGGGCATAAGGAATTTCAGGCCGAGGTAAGTAAGATTAATCTTGTATATAGAAGTTTTAGTTCAATTCCATGTGTACTACTGAACTAGAATATTGTCTTCTTCGATCAATTTACAGGCCAAGCTTCTCATTAATGTTCACCACAAAAACTTAACTTCTCTGGTTGGTTACTGCAATGAAGGCTCCAATATGGCACTCATTTATGAGTTCATGGTTAATGGAAACTTAGAAAGGCATCTATCAGGTATGTGTCATACAAGAATTCACATTGTGTTGTGGCAAATCTCTACAAACCTCTCAGTTTCACTTCCTACAAATCTACTACGTACTTATTGGCAAATCTCAAAAATCCTAGAAGGGTAGTGCCCTTAATTAGAAAAAAAAAATCTACACATGTTGAACCTCTAAATGTGTTTGAGATAGAACTGTAAACGTGCCGAGTTGAGTCGCGGGTTGTTTAAGCTTGATTTGAAAACTTTGACGAACTTAAACATGGGTTCAAGACACACACCCAACATACTTCTCATGTTTTGGCACATTAGACTTCACTTTGGAAAAAAAAAAGAAAGAAAGAAGAAGGCATTTTTACGATTTTTTCTCCTTTTTTACTGCGCAATTTTCTGGCAAAAGCACGTGGGGATTCCTCTTCTAACATGAATTATAAAACATAAAGATCTCGTTTAATTGCTTGTCCATGGATGCAGATAAAAACCCATATGTTTTGAGTTGTGAAGAGAGACTTAGAATAGCACTGGACGCAGCACAAGGTAAGTAGCGAGGTAGATTAAATCGCTTTACTTTACTCATTTTACTTTTAAGTTGAAATTGACCTAATTGAAATTTGTAGGGTTGGAGTATCTACACAATGGTTGTAAGTCACCGATAATCCACAGAGATGTGAAGTCTACCAATATCCTATTGAATGAAAAATTCCAAGCCAAACTGGCTGATTTTGGGCTGTCCAGAGTTTTTCCAATTGAAAACGGCAGTCATGTATCAACAATCGTTGCTGGCACTCCTGGATACCTTGATCCTGAGTACGTACTATTTCTCACTTACTAGGCATAGTATCAATATTCGTGACCTTCTTTTGATAGGTGCCAAAGGTGGACCGAAGGAGTGAGGGGGAGCCACGGCCCCTCCAAAGTTAGAAAATTTTTCTTTATACTTTATAAAATTTTTAATATTTAGAATACAATAGTATATTGGCCTCTCAAAATTTTTGAATTTCTCTTCACTCTTGTAGATTTTTGGATAGTTAGGATACCATATAGAGTGTTTTTTTTTTTTTTTTTTTGAGAACATACTATAGTGTATTGATCCTCTAAAATCTAAATAAATTTCCTTAACACTCCTTTCAACAAAATGAATAAATAAATAAAGTTTCTTGACCATCCCTCAACCGAAATTCTAGGTCCGCCACTGATAGGTGCAATGGTTTAATTACTTGGTTTTGGCTTGCAGGTATTACACATCGAATAGGTTAACAGAAAAGAGTGATGTCTACAGTTTCGGAGTGGTTCTCTTGGAGATAATCACAGGCCGGCTAGCCGTACTAAAAAGCCGTGAAAACACTCATATAGTCCAATGGGTTTCCTCCGTGATTGGCAAAGGAGACATTAAAAACATAGCCGATCCGAGGCTGCGGGGAGATTTTGATGTTAATTCTGTGTGGAAAGCTGTAGAATTGGCAATGGCTTGTGTGTCTCGCACTTCCTCCACAAGGCCAACCATGAATTATGTGGTCATGGAATTAAAGGAGTGTTTGGCAACAGAAATAGCTCGTTTTGAGACGGGTTCAAGAGATTCTATTGGAGTGATACCTGTGAACCTGGAGTTGGGTGAATCCACTCCCCTAGCCAGGTAGTAAATCTGGGTAGAAAACTATTTTAAAAAATTAGAAAAAAAAAAACAAAAAAAGAACTTGTGTTGAGTGTTGAAACTTTTCTACTTCAATAATCTGTATATGGAGTTTGATGTTATGTCAGGATTATGTAAAAACTTGTGTGGCTTAATTCGACGGTTGCCGTGAACCTTTTTTGTTCGCAGTTTATATTTTGTTCGCAGTTTATGTTACGGTATTTTGTTCTTCTTTCGAAGAGGTAAATGGGTTGCAAGATTTGCGTATTAATCCTTTGTATCAGGAAATAGTCCCAAAACAAAATTAGTTCATTTTATTTAAACAAGTGAATAATTATACGGTATGTGCCAAAGAGGGAACTGTAAGCAGAAAATCACATAGTTATCAACAAAAAAAAAGGCAGAAAATGACATTAAAAAGCTAAAATGAGACAAGTCCAATGAAAGAATTTGAAGTGCACTGGTTTAGACTGGCCTTTTACACTGAGAGATTGTTGATTAGTCTCTCAACCTTAATACTAAGAGGCTAGCTAAGAGCTCAAGTTCCATTTATATTGCCAATCAAAATACAAAAAAAAAAAAAAAAAATTACCCAAAATAAGGTTTCATTAATTTGTCTTTGGAGTTGTACCTTCAATTAGATAAGCAGAGGGATGGGGTACCATCAATACTGCTCCGTTTTCTAGTTCTTTAATTGATCAAGTGGAAGTTGTACAATCAAAGGATTTAGCTAGCTCCTCTGCCTGTATATCACATGACTCGATTAAAGATTAAAATTAACAAAAATATATAAAATAACCAAAAATGGAAAAAACAAACTAAAATCGAAAAAACACTAATTCAGGACCTAAGAATCAAGCTAAAACTGATAGGGTCAAATTCTAACTTCTACAAACAAAGTTGCTAAAGATTATTTTTTAACCATAGTTCTTAAAGATCTAAATATTATTAAAAACAATAAAATTCTTTATTTGAGGTCCTAAACGACAAAAAAATTGTAGAAATTTTGAGTTTCACTTACTCAAAATCGCATTTTGCGTCTTGTCAAATTTCAAGCGATACCGAGATATTTGTGTCGGCTGCCCATATTGTTCTTGAATATGTCCAATTGCTCTATGTAGTTTAATGTCATGCATTCTACTGTATCAGCAAACCCTCTTAACCTATCAAAACCGGCTGGATCGACTGGTTCGAACGGTTGAACTAGGAATCAGAGGGTCCGACGGTTCGATTAACCTGGAACTTAAAGGTGGAGTAGAGCCTTTGTTGCCACTGCTCTAACCGTTCCTTATGTTAATTTATTACCACATTAATTATATAATACCATTCAGACAATAAATAAACAAAACATATATATGTAATGTTATAATACCTGCTGAAACAATGAATCGTGAATCAATTTTTTTTATTGATTTAATATTTGATTCGGTTCGGTTATGATAATTTTGCTCTTAACAAAGAGTGCTTGTTCTAGACTTCAAGTCCAATACTGGTGCGTTGAAACAGCCCAAATATGTTGAAGTTTGACTTTTCCAACTCCATTGAAGAGTATTTAACAAGAGAGCGAACATAAGCTTGACCCAAAAAAAAAAAATGAGGGCGAACATAAGCAAATTCTCCCAAAAATCCATCGAAAAAATATTAAAAATAAAAATGGTGTGGTGATTACTGGGTCCCCAAAACCAGGGAAACTAGGGCATTGCCAAGTTTCAATTAGCTACGTTGGGAACTGATCCGGTCCAAACTCGACTGGCTAAAGGGTTTCAGTCCGCTACCAGCTATAAATTTAGTCCTCTCTCATTCTCTTGACCTACCATATTTTATGTTAGGGCCTTAGGGCATGGTTCCTTGTCATTTACGACCTGAACAATTTTTCTTCGCAGGCTAGACAAAACTGACGGATGATCATACCTGGCAAGCAACCATGGCCATTTTTCTTTGACATTAATCATGGCCGTCTATTGATGATTCTTTCACATAACTATGGCCCACTTGCAAGGGAACCCGGCCTATTTTCTACAGCAAAGAAGATCAAGTGGCCACCCGTGATTGGACTACAAGTCATTAAGATCTAGCTGTCCTCAACAAAAGCAAGAACTACACGATACATATATCACTAACCGTTTTATAAGAGTCAAAATATTCTGCGTGTGAGACCCAACCAAGCAATGCGTACCCAAATGATTTGTAGTACCCAACTTGTTGAAGCAAAGACCAAATAGCTAAAGCCAAGCCAGAGATCCCGGGTTCTTTTCACAACAGAAATTTCTAAATTTAGCAAACAATCCCAACCAAGATAGAAACCTCTTTATCCAATCCAGCCCACGTTTTCTTTTTCCAATCCTTACGAGTTAGAAGACAATACCCAAATGCCAAAATTCATCATCAACCCAAATCATGAGCATCATCCAGAAGAAAAGTCTGATACAATACAATGCAAACACTTTATACTACTTACAAGTTACAAGGCAAAGCCAAAGACTATCCTTAGATGTCGAAATTATCATCAACGGCCACGTCATGATCATGATATAAACAAAAACCCATCTGCCAAAAAGGAAGAATAAACATGTGCTTAGCAATAAGGTTGGGAGTGATTTTCAAGAGGCACGCCTTGGATTGAATCAAGGTGACAAGACCACTGACGAGTGCTCAACAGCGTTAAAAGAATGTCTCTTCTTGCGTTGGTTAATTAAATAAACCTTCATAAAGATCCCCAAGGAAAGTGCAGCTTTAAGTACATAAGCCTGACGTTAAACTATTATTAAAACAAGAAAAAGTGATAATGACTTTCTAGCCCTTGATCTTAATCATAGGTGTTATCATTACTAACACTTCTCTTTAGTGAAAGGGTGGCTTTCTCCACCCTGACTGTTGCTACTTCCAGTCATGCAGATCCTATGTCATGAAGTGGTGAGCACAAAAGGACAGTGGAGACAGCAAAAGTAGTGGAAATGTGAGGCTTCTTTTGGGGTGTTCTTGGATGGTGGGTGTCATCATGATGGTCATAATTAAGAGATGCAATCAATTAGTGAGGTTCTAATGATGGATGTTATGATGGTATTGGATTTTTTTAGGCATAAAGATAGGTTTTGGATGCTGATTCTTGGAGATGAAATGATGATGGCTATGATTATGGGTTTCTTTCTTGTTTTTGAGGGACTTGATCATGCATTTACCACCTTCTTTTTTTCAGCTAAGGCTTTCAACTCTTGGGGTGATTGATTGGATTAGGAGTAGTTTGGAGTGGAAAATGGGTTTGCATGGGAAATGAGTGGGTGAAAGGAACAGAAGAGAAAGGAGGGATTGGAGTGGGACAATTCACCAAGTCAAGCCTGTGGCCTAGGGTTTCAAGTGCTTTGACTTGTGACCTGAGGAACTTGAGATAGTTTGCAGCCTCATCAAGCATTGATGCAGTGTCCATCTTGCTCCCACCTGGAACCAGCCTCTGCAAAACCCTAATTCTCTCACTTATCCTTTCCCTCCTTTGCCTTGCAGCCACTGTTTGTGGATCAGTTGATATTTTCACATTCTTCCTCTTCGGCTTTTCCGCTACCTCCAACCCCAGATTCACAGGCCTGAAAGCCGCTGCCCTGTAAATCATCTCCTTCATTTGTGCAATGGCCTCTGAATCTGGTTCCTGATCAACTGATGACACCGAGGAACTTGGCTGTTGAAAACTGATATTTGAAGAACTTGGACACTTCTCCCATCTGGGTTTCTTTGGATTTGGTGGATTCTCTGAAATGAGCTGGAAACCCCCTTCTGTAGTCGAAGAATCTGATTGAAGAAGATCAAAGTAAGAGCAATTTGCACCAAACTTAAGTTGACTTTGATCATTGCTTCTCTTGGTAGTATTAATCTTAGTTTCCAATGATGAAGCTTGGTTGACATGTCGATCTGAGGAACTTTGATAAACTGTTTCATCAAGCTCCTGGACCCGGCCGCCATGGTTTTCTTTCATGCTCTTACAAGCTTCATGTTTGGAACTGTCACCTATGGAACCCAAGTTCCACAATTTCTTACACTCCGAAAAAATCCTGGAAATTCCATCGTCTTCGACTGATGTGTCGGTGTTGCTGGTGGTTTCTGAGAGCAAGCAATCAAGTGACTCTAGAGAGCCTGTTGTTGAAACTCCAGCCTTGCCATCTTGTAAGCCATTTGCTGACATGCCAAAATCAGCCATGAGACTACCCAATGAGCTCATAATGTCAGGCCTGTTAATTACCAGAGAGGAAGAACACAACTCAGCTGCTAAGGCTTTGCCCCAACTCATGCCAGCCCCGGACTTTGCAAGCACTGTGTCAGCAGCCAACTTTATCGCTTCTTGTCGCTGCGGCAAATTCAAGTTTGAAACAACATTTATTGAATCCAATGCTGGTGCTAACTGCTGAACCATTTCGCTTACTCTGTCAGAATTTGAGTTACCATGAGATGCCGGCTCAGCTGCTTGGAGATCATGAATTGAAGCAAAGATGTCCTCCGGGAGGCCCATTTTGCCGCCATCCCAACCAAAACTATCCATTGAATGACTGAATTTTCTATATGAAGCAACTGCAGAATATAGAAATCTCGGTAAGATGAAATGATGAGACGATACTGTAATATCCACCAGAAGCATGAACTAAATATTTCAAAACTGCTTCATAGTTTCAACATATATATTTATGAGCCTTATATATGTATAGGTCCAGATTAATATAAAGTGTCATACCAAGTCCAGATCTAGCTACTACCAGTGGAAGAAAACCCAGAAGATGGGCCAATCAAACTGGAAGAATTTTGAGCTTTGAACTTCTTATTGCAGCTATCAAAACAAATTTTGGATCAAACCACAGCTGTACTACAGCTCCAACCACCATTTTTGACTTATATTATGAAACCTGTGATCATCTAACAAAACCAGCCATTGCTAACGTCAGTTTTCGCAACTATATTTTGTCCACCATTACAATAGAAACAGATAACCCCAAAGAATTGTAAAACTGCTTAAAGAAACTCATACAATCAAAAGACAACCAAAGAATAATGAGAATAGAAATTCAAACAATTGGGGACTATATAGAGAGAGCTAATGAAGGGGCTCGTCATACCTTAAGCCGCCGTGGAGGACAAATATTGATTCTTTGTGTTATGTTGGTTGGATGATAAACAAACTTATATCTATAGAAAGGAGAGAGGGTCTAGCTTGTAATAGTACAAATAGCGCTAGCTAGTAGTACTTAAGCATGTAAAATATGGAGGGGGAAAAAAAGTGCAACTTAATAAAATATAGTTTCAACTTTCAACAGTTGAAAGGAGGCATCAGTATTGTAATGGGGTTGAAGAAAAGATAAGGTCTTTTGGTCAGTTTGGTGGGGCTGTAAGAGTATATTTCTGCAGATGGGGGGAAGCATGAGATTTCCGAGAAGCATTTTGAATCTTAATTATATAAACAATTGTTTCTTATTTGTTTGTTTATATATATACATAGTTTAATCTATATATCTTGTATATTTTTATTGGGTGGGGAAAGCTCTGACCTCCTTTTGGTTGCTCATGCTATTCCATGCGCTCTGTAAAGTTTCAGGAAACTGCAGTGAGAGTGAGCATCTTTAGCAGAAACCACTCATTTTCGAAAAGATTTCCATTAATCATAGTTTTAATCATAACCATTACTGTTTTAACTTTCCACTTTCTACCCTTGTACTTTTAGTATGGTAAGGTCTAGTAAACCCTAAGAATGATCCACGGCCGAAAAGATTTCCATTAAGCACATTTGCTTGCATATATTTGTGTATCTTCAGCCCAATATGATAAGAGATAAGAGCAAATGCATAGGACTTTAAACACTCATAAGTAAATGAAAGTGTGTTCAGTAGAATGGTAATCACAACTTAAAATTTACAGCAGTAAAAATGGAACACAAAATCTTCAATGGATCTGCAAGAGAGGTGTATCTTAGGATAGACATTATGAACATGGAACTAACTAGTAGTGGAAGGTATGGAGTTTAAAAGATGTTGGCAGGCAAGCAAAGAAGTCAGAAGAGAAGATAGCAAGTTGCTCTTAGGACTTTGTCTTTTCACATCCTAGTCTATTATCTTTTTCATTTCCTTTAATAAATCTAGATGTCACAGTTGTTACTCAGAGAGAGAGAGAGAGGGAGAGAGAGAGAGAGAGAGAGAGGAGAAGAGAGACAGAGAGAGAACATCTGATTTCTGAGTCCTGCCCACATGCGCCCCATCATTACAGCTCAGTGAAGGGGTTCCCATAGCATTTGCTTCTTTTGTCACTCTTTTAACGTCTCTTATTGTCAACTCTCATGTTTTTCTTCACCTTCTATGCAGAAAAAAGCACATATATATATAGATAAAGCTTCAGATTTCTAATTGAACCTCAATCCACAGGACAGTAACAAACCAGAGAGAGAGAGAAGAAGAACTACCCATCATATATAATGGAACAAACATGATAGAAAGCGGAAATAAATTAGGGTTGATCTACCTATTTTTGTATTGAAAGCCTATTTGTAACAGTAGTTTGCTGAAGAAAAACATCCATTAGGCAAGAGGGTTTGCTCAGTTGACCTGCCTGTGGGACATGGTGTAGGCTAACATAACTTGGTGCTCACCCAATGAATACAAACTGAGCAACCCTCTTGGAACTCTTTCTCAACAACCCCCCCCCCCCCCCCCCCCCCCCACCCAAAAAAAAAAAGAAAAAAAACCTTGCTAGCAACACTAACAGCCTCTTTGGACCTTGGGGAGGACCTTGGGGAGGGAAAGGAAGAGAAGACAAAAGAGAAGAAAGTGAAAAATGAAGGAAAAATACTTTTTTTCTTTCCTGTTTGATTTTATAAAGATAATGAAAAAAAAAAAGGTGAAAGGAAAAAAGAGAAAAACCATTGGATTTAGCAAGTTGCATACAGCTCGATGGAGAAAGAATACATGAAAGAACCTCCAATTCACTCGGGACCCACTCTTACCATGGACCTATATTCTATATATATATGTTTATTTATTGGTGAATAATTCACTATATCTAAATCTTTAATTAACTACCCTTATTGATAAATTCAGTTGGGCTGACCTTGTGGACTCTTATTGAAGCCTCAGAGAGAGGCTGATCCTTTTGGGCGGCCCAGAAAAGAAGTGGTCCATCTCTATCTAGTATCCCTAGAATTTTCCTGTTTTCCTGCTAACGGGACGTGAGTTGTCGGCTTGGACGAAGTTATTTTCAGGCCGTGAAAACACATATATTTTTATCGACTCGGCTCAATAGGCTTGTGATCCAACTCCATTTACGTAGGGCCTACCTGCTTCCTCTACTTGCAATTATTACAACCCACACGTGAACCCACCACTCTTAGTCAAACGTGGCTGCCTGTGATTAGAGGGATACCTGATGGAATAGCAACCTCGCACGTGGGGAAATCAAGAACCAACGGGAGGCTTGGAGCTGTAACTGGGACCATCTGAATCACTTCAATTTCACCTCTGGTAACTGGGAAGTCCAAAATCTCTCTCTCTCTCTCTCTTATTTAACATTATCGTCTACGGTGTCATGATCACCTCATATCAGCTTGTTGCTGTCAAATGTGTTTGCAAGTAGGGTTATGTTTATATAGACTTGATTATGGAGACCGATCAAATCTGTCAAATTGATCTTCTTCTACGTCTACTTACAAATTTGGTTGCCTACTTAATATTTTGGGTATTGGCATTACCACGCATATGGCAAAGTTCTAAAACTGGTCATAATAAATGAGCCCAACCCAAGTTATCATCTGAACATGTACGTTGATTGAAGCGCGGGACTGCGTGTTGGCAGGAGAGAGAGAGAGAGAGAGAGAGAGAGAGAGAGAGAGAGAGAGAGAGAGAGAGAAGCTGGCTGGCCAGTGTTGGCGAGGTTTTCTTGTCCATGCATGCATGCATGAACGAACAGAGCAGCTTGATTTGTCGCATTCAATGGCCCTTTCCTAGCCACTTAAACAACCAAAAAGGGCCAAAAAGCCCGTGGTGGTTTGGGTGCATTATCACTTTCAAAATGAACCTGTCGCTTTCTAAACATTTTCTAGAACTGGTAGCTAGCTATTCACAGCCCACAGCAGTAACTCCGGAGAAG
Organism: Euryodendron excelsum; assembly: GCA_033060915.1. NCBI lineage: Eukaryota > Viridiplantae > Streptophyta > Magnoliopsida > Ericales > Pentaphylacaceae > Euryodendron > Euryodendron excelsum. The sequence continues at coordinate 45,642,760 of CM065384.1, forward strand.
CTGGCAGCTAGGTTCCCATGGTCATTGTCATAATCCGGTTCCAAAAATTGTTTATGCTTGGTAAATTAGTTGCAATAACATATTTTTGAGAAACCCTCCAATTTTAGAAAGCAAAAAAAAAGTGTTCACAGAATTTCCAAAATTATTTTCGATGGTCCCGGTTTTGTGTTTTTGAAAACACAAAAAAAGAGAAAAATGAAAGTGAAAACAGAACCGTAACCAAAGGGGGAAAAGTTCTCAAAGATAGACCAGCACAGTCCAAGGACTAATCTCTTATGAGCTTTGTACAAGACATCTGTATCAAATTTAATCCATAAATTGCAAAGACTGATCCACACTTTTAACGAACCCAACCAGGAAGCCAACCTAAAGACCATGCCTTTGCATTGCTGATTAAAGTAGGCATTTGGTTCCAGTACCAAGGAAAGCATTTGCACAAGAGAGAGTGTTCCATCAACCCATTAACATCTTTTTACATCAGGATAAAGCTTAAAGGGCCTTCAGTTTCTGGAGAAGTAAACACATATATATGTATATAAAGCCAAGGTAAAATCAGAACTCATACTCTTGGATCTGTCATCCACTGTTCAACAAAAAGGTTCAAAATGCATTTCCTAGCATCCTCCCTCTTAGAATGGCTTCAGCTTTCCTCACCTGCTTCACAGGTCCAATGATGAAGACCTACATAACGATACATCAATTGGTATCCATACCAAGAGATGCAGAAGTAGTACTTGATATAGGCAGTCAATCATAAAATAACAATTAAAAAAATCATCAAACGGCACGTATGCATGCTTTAGTTTTGGTATATACTTGTTTCAATAAAGTTCACAAACTAACCTTGTCAGGAGGTCCTTTTGCTCCTCCAATTAGAATTTCAGCACTGCAGAATGCATTTCAAGTCATGACCTAGATGAAGCAATAACAAGAGAGAGAGAGAGAGAGACAGAGAGAGAGTTACCTGCAAGATTCTTTGATTGACAAGATTGAAGATCCCTTTCTACCAATGACACATCCCATTTTCCCCGCAGGGACATCAAGCACTGAAAGAATCTCCTGCTCCGGAGAATTCCCTTCAACAATGAAGTTATCTGGCAGAACAAATCAAACCTTAGCATTTGATGCATAACTGACCTACAACCCCTAAACTTACCAATCAATTCATGAACAATTTTGTAACACATGGCCCTATCACACAGAAATATATGTGTGTGTGTGTGAATATAACTCCAGGCATGCCAGAGACAATTTTTTATTTCTGTCACTGCCAAGCTTTGTTCACTATACAAGATATATGGCCATCTGCTCCCTAGACCAAATGACAAGATTGTGGAAGAATCTCTGAAATTATGTCTCCAAAGGGTTAAAAACAAATTGCATCTCTAGAAAGCTATAGTCTTTAAAGAATGAAGACTTGGCTATTACAGAAACCTCAGATCTTGAATGGAGTCAAGAATCCCAACAAAACACATAGCACACGCACACATTCTGGCCTGAAGTATATTTCAGGTAAAATTCTCTCTGAAGAAACTTTTCCTTCATGTTTTCTGGCTCCTTCACATGAACCAAGTCCATCAATTGCAAATTCTATAGGTAGGTCGTTCATTCTCTCCAGAACCCCGGCATGACTTAAGATGTCTTTACTTCAAATGAAGGGTTGATCAGTTAAACTAAATCAGAGAGATGAATGAACTTCAATTAAGATTCTGTTTGTTGTTTAATAGAAGTTATTCCAGAAACTCATACTGAACGATAGCATATTGTCAATCATCAAACCAAACACAAAATCAATTCATCACACTTCCTCAAAAATGAAGGAAAATTTTCTTGTTCATGTTTAACACCTGGAATAGAGGGAATAGAGGGCCAATCCACATATTCATTGTCACTGATGCAGAAACATCGACAATAGAGTGCACCACGCACAGCCAGTTGCCATAAGGATCTTTCGTTCAGTTTCTCCATCATCTTGTGGTAAATATAAGGGAGAAAGCGGACATCATCTGCAGCTGCTCGGACCATAAGTTCAGACAAGGGTCTGTATGTCCAAAATTTTGGATCCTGGAAATAAATTAAAAGATACATATCACTCTCCAAGAAGGAAAGGCTATTTGGACTGAAAGGACATGCATAGAAAGATGAACTATTGTTATTGATCTACACAAATTTCTAAGCAACCAAAACAAGCCTAAAGAAAAAAAGGACCTAAAGGACTCTAAATTGTAATGGGCAAAATTATTGCCTATGGGGGCATTTACCATTTAAACTTTCTCCACTTGTGTGCTCAACTCAACTAAATTAAGCATTTTCCCAACTATTTGAGGTCGGCTACATGGATCCTGTTTCCCCATTCTTCTCTATCAAGGGCCATAATCTCAGTTAAACCAAATATAACATGTCTTTCTTTATTATCTTGACTCAAATTAATTTTAGCCTCCCTCATCTATTAGCATTACCTTCAATATGCATAATGTCACTCTTCCTAACCTAGACGCCCCTTCGTTGTACATATCCAAATCATCTTAGTCGATTTCTCGTTATATTATCTTCAATAGCTGCCACCTTATCATCTCACAAATTTGTTCATTCCTAACTGTATCTCTCCTAGTTTTACAGTACATCGTTGACATCCTTGATAAAGTTACATACCCATTTCAAAGACACAAAAAGGATACTGATACAAGTTGTGGGCATCTAGGAAAAGAAGGGAAGACCAAATTCATGATTTATAGTAGGCTAGAATACTCCCTTTATTAGTTTCTTTTATATGAAAATCCAGAGTGAGTATGCTATACATGTTGGGGACCAGGTGTTATGAACACAATCTTCACACCCTAGGTTGTATAAGGAAATACGTAATAGAATCATTCAACAATGTCTCCACGTTGCAAGACTTAAGGACAGGTGAATTAACACCAAGAAACCTAACTGCTCCCAGCACCGGTCTAATTCCAAGTGGCATGGCCCAGGCAACCACCTCTCACATGCATTTGAATTTTCAAGGATCTACCACAGTAAGGATGAAAGTGATGTGGAAGAGGAGACCAAAAGAAATTGCAGTAATAGCAAAGGGGGAAAATGTATCTATGATTTGTTTTCTGACAAAGGGCTTTGACCCCCTCAATGGAACAAACTATACATTTAACCAATTAGAATTATAAAAAAAATGTGTTTTTGATGCCTGCATTCCAAGCCTGGTATGGACTATCAAAAGTAAAATGCAGTGTTTGTCCTGCCAATGTGGCATGCACTACTTCCATAAAACAGAGTCCTCAGCTTCGAACTCAAAGTATCAGGCTTGAGAGCCCGACCTCTTAGCACTGTGCAAGCAATGGCCCTTATGGACTGTCAGAAGTATTTGAAAAGGCAAAATACACAACTCAGCGCACCTGGTATCTAAATAAATCAAGACATCCATCTCTACCAACACTCCTCATATTAACAACTAATAAAGTAACAAATGCAAATTTGTTGACTAGTTATTGGAGAAATAAACTGAAAAAATTAATTCCAATAACACAGTATCTGATAATAATAAAACCTCTACTTCAAAACTAGTAACACCCATGACTACACTAACCTCTCTTAGAAGAGTGCGGACTTCTTTCTTCTCAAGATATGATATACCTATATGCACAAACTAAAAGTTAAAATCAGAGAAAGTGTAAAAACAGGTATTTTAGAGATGCTAAATTTCTGGTTCCTGTTTCAGTAACCACATCCGACAAGGAAAAACACATACAAACATATACAGGGAAGCAAAAAATCAATTAAAAATATTAGAAGAAATGTAGATGTCCCGATCAACAACCGGGTACGTCAATGGAAATTAGACAAGTCACTTGTACTCCCTGTGCGGACTCTGGACATATCAGCATGACAAGAACCTGCTTTGCTTGGATTTTTTTCCTTTTTTTCGTTTTTTGGCCACATCTGGTCCAGCTCTGCACATTTGTTGTTTGTCTAGGTAATAGAAGTGGAAGAACCAAAACTAGTACTTTCAAGGATTGGAATTAGATGGTACAGAACAAATACAGTGAGGTTTATTGTTCGTTAGTCTCTCTGTGTGTCTGTGTGCGTAATTCAAATGGAAGATGGGAAAGCCAAAGTAAAGAAGTAGAAATTATTTGAGTTGACTGATAGGAAACATAACTGACAACTGCATGATTCTTTTCGAGATCAAACTGTCAATTGGATAAGAAGGTTCCAATTAAGATATAGCTGTAAACTTGTAGCCATATTTGTGCACGCAATGCATAACACTTCCCTTTTATGATATGTAATGCGGATTTTATTAACGTCTATGCATCCCATTTAGAGGTGAGATACACACTGGATAAAACCACAACCAGCCCAAGCAACGTATATACATCAAAACATTACCCCTCAAATTGGGCAGCTGAAGCCCACAAAGGCCGATTTCTAAAATTACTTGCATGGCCTAAAAGGGAAGAAATCCCCATCCTTAAACATCCTCCAACTGAGTTTCCAAAGGCCTAGCTTAGTGCAAGAGGATCAGGTCTTAAATAAAGATAGAAAACTGCAAATTTTAACCCTAAACAGCAACCACCAGTGAACTGAATCCAAAAGTCAAGATGCATAAGTCATGACTAATGCCACCCTAGACTGAGAAACCAAGTCATACCCTCATAATAAGACAATGAAAAAAAGAAAGGCACTGGATCCATCTCCATGGGCCACAATCAAAAGCATATCAGGAATTCTCCACCCCCTACTCTCTTTACTTACCAAAAAAATAATAATTCTCCACCCCCTATTCATGAACTAATCAACTTCCATTATATTGCCACTAGAAACTATCCCACCCGCTCATGGACTGGAAAGGGAGGGGGTCAGGGGAATAGAGTTACTTCTGAGGCACAGATGGGCCCTCAACAACCTTCACTGGAAATTCATATCATCTTCCAACAACAACATCCAAGAGAACTTTGACAAAGGTAGACCCTTCTGATATATTATCACACACCCAACATACTATGGCTTTAAAAGAGTAGAGCCTGTCCAAAAAATGAGAGCCTAATTTCAATCATGCAGCAACATCGGAAAAGATGTCTCTAGTTCATCACATGTATGAAAATAACTTATAAAATTTAATTTTCAGTTGAGAAGGTAAGATTGAGGTTTTAGGGCTTGAATTAAGGTTGGACCACTTCAAGTCTAAGGCTAATTTGGTATAAATTCAATTAAGTGATGATTGGTTGAAATCTAAGGCTACTTTCATGCGAATTTAACAGGTCTTCACATATTGCACTTAAGTTATATAGCAAATACTTAATAAGTACTTTCATGTAATCCAAAGAATGAAAGACAAAAAAAAATACATAAAAAAACCCCACCACTCAAATTCTAGAAAGCCAAAAAATTGTGACTCGACCAAAGAAGTCCAACGGGCAATCTCCTTTCAACTTAAGCAATCAGAAGCTTTGAAAATCTTCTTCTTGAAGCAACAACAAAAGGGTGGAAACAGATATGCGAGGCTTACAAAAATATACATGATATTTTAATGCCTTTATTTCTTTGGAAAAGCAAAAATTTGAAGCACTAGCTGCAGAGATAAATCAGACAGAAGAAAAAGAATCACTTGGACACCACTACAAAAGAACATGCAAGAGAAATTTCCCTGCCAATCAGTGAACCTCTGCCAATAATGGGAGTTGGAGCATTTAATCATTCTAGGTACACTTAATCATAAAAAGAACACTATACAGTAATAGGAGGATGATGACAACAATTTCATGGCAAGAACACCCTAAGAGAAATGAACTGCAGCAAAAGATGTAGTACCACAAAAGCGTGGATCCGCAAGGAGGCCAACAAAAGAAATGTAGTCCTCTGGTGATCTTTTCCTCCCCTGCTGTTCCTCTATAAGATGATACGCTATCTGTACAGACATGAAAGAAAAAAAATTCAATAATGCTCTTAGATCATCAGTTGCTGTCCTGTAAAAGAACATTTATCACTCCAAGAGGAATAATTTGAAACAATGAAAGCATTCACAATCAGGTTGGATTGTGAAAGTCCGTACTCTTACAAATCTAAAAGCATGGACATCATTAAGATAAGATATAGAGAATGACCTCTAATGGTCACAAGAATATTTCCTAACTGATTGTGTTACAATAAAAATGTCAAAATAACTCAAAGTTCACACTTCTCATTTCAACCTCTAAAACAGCTGTTCTAGACATCAATACCAAAGTAGGATTTGATTTCCATGATCAAACTTTACTTGGAGGGTATTACTATCATTAAACAACGACCAGATGCAAAAGAACCAAGTTCGACTAAAACTTTCAAGTTAGAAGCCATTCCTCCATCAAATTCATCCACTAGGCAATTTTGATGCCACAGTAGACACTTAATTTGTGGCAAATAAGGCGTTATGCAAAGGGAAAAAGCCCACATGTAATAAAGGAATGGAGAAACGAGGCTGAGGATGACAATCTGTCTTAAGAAGAGTATAACAATGTAGAACAATTCAACTGTAAACAAAAGGTCTAGAAATTGAACCCCAACAGAAAGAATTGCAGTCAGACAACATAAACTTCTAATCTAATCTAATCAAGCACCAGTGAAAGGATAAGTTATTGCAAGCTAAAGGGCACATATAGTTAACCAAATTGGAAGATTTAAGAATGGAAACCAGTAGCTTACCACCCATAATGTGATCAAATCAGCAGGAAAAAGCAGTTTAACCAATGCTAGTAAACTGATATGTAATTCCACATACTAGTGTCTTTCAGAAACTAACCACCTCTCCTATTTTCACCTCTAAAAGTTACAACATCTAGCCACTTTTTTCTTTCAAACCAACAGCCTTCCACCCTAAGTCACAGAGAGCCAGAGCTGGAAAGAAAGGGGAAGCATAAAAATGACAAGTCCTAAAAGCTTGGAGCGCAGGAGCAGCTCTGGAGAGTCACAATAAAACAGCAAATATATCCACTAACACAATATATTGATATTTATCGAACAAGAAATACTAAATCTGTAGATCACTGAAATTGAATCTGCAGATTTGAAAAAATGAAAGCAAAGATTCATGAAGGATTAACCATTAGAGCGCCATTTCATGTGGAGAGTGCTGAAGCATCACCTAGACCTAGGTTAGAAGGATTGTGTGTCTTAGCTTCCCCTCCCCCCAAATATATATATATATATATGAAATTCCCCCATTCTTTTACTTAAGTAGTGCCATACATGGACCATGCCAAGTTGTCTGGTGCAATGCCTGGCCTAACCAGCTAACTTGGTCTGGGTTTAATTACCGGATGCTCAAAGCCTAAAAATTTTATATAGATCGTGACCTGGCACGATGGCAAGTTATTATCCTCCCAGCATTGTTGCGCTGTTTCGAGTCATATGAATCAGCCTATTCACAAAATAGCGGGGATAACGCTACCTACCTACTACCTCTCCTAGACCCTGTAAAGCGGGACCCTCCTGCAGAGGGTGTGAAATTTCTCATGTTCCAGGAGCATGTGAAAGACATTGTAGAAAAAAATCAGAAAACATACAGTTAAAGATTTCAAAAATAAAAATAAAAACAAATAGAAGTCGAAACTCACCTGGGTATCCACAACATTGTGCAACTTGATCCCAAATTGAAAATACAAGGCCTGCAAGAAGGACAATACACAGGAGTAGGCATAACATGTCATAAATAAAATACAAATATGCACTGAAGTTCTAAATCAATTTTAAGACCTCACTGTCCCGTTTGCAGTCGTGAATAACTTTAGTGATGTAACTAGACTCAAGAGCAGGCTTACAGGCTTTCATTAGCACTTTCCCACCTTGAATAGCATCGACCAAGTATATAGCATCTGGAAAAGCAAGCTGCCACAAACAAAGAGAATGCATTCTGTTGAAATTATATACTCATCATTATCTAAGGTCCTAACTTAATCACACCTCTAGACAGACCCTAAAATAAAAAAAGTTTTATAATTAAAAATAAACAAAATGAAAAAGTGGGCAAACTCAAAATTAAAATATAAAAGTCAAAACATAATCCATATGGAAGTTCATACGTCTTTAACAGCAATGGCCCATAAAATTTGAGCCATATATGAATTCGAGATTGGAAGAAGAAAGGACACTGCTTATTCTCAGCCTCAAATGATGTACACGCTATAGGTTAACTATGGGAAACAAATTTGAAAATCTATTGCATACATAGTAACAAACCGGGTCCTACACCCCAATATCAATTGGTTTCATTGTTCTAACTTATATACCCAACATCTCACATGTAAACTTTTGATGCAGGACTCAACACACACCAAAGCAAGTCCCCTTATTCCCTCGTGTCCTTGCGAGGGGCCCAATCAATGTACCATGATGAAGAATGTTATCAGTTGAAGACCTTTTAGCTTTTTGGGAGAGCAGTTACCCAAGCCGGAGGGAGCATAGTGCTTGGGATTTCACTCCGTTATGTGCTATATGTGGAGTATATGGTGGAAAGGAATCATAGAGCTTTTGATGGCATAGAGATTCAAATTCATTCTCTAAAAGGAATCATTCTCGTTCCTTGTTTTGTTGGCTTAAGGAGTAGATTTCCTTTTGTTTATCCTCTTTTGCCATCTTTTGAGTTACTTGTATATACCTATAAACGTATATGTTGTGGTTTTCATAAGGGTTTCGCCCCTCTGCTGATAACCTTTGAATATGTTTTGTTCTTGTTTGCCTATCAAAAAATATCCAAAATGAAAAAGGTTACAAAAGAATGCTGCCAACTACCATCTACTTATCGAAAAAGAAAAGAATGCTACTGTCCATAAATTTAAATGATCTTATTAACTACATTGAATCATTTATTGTGGACTATAGCAAACAAAATCTTTCTATTATTAATAAAAATAGAAAAAATACAAACATAATCCTAATATTGTTATTCTTCATATTGTCGAAGAATGGGAATTGTATGTTCTGAGATGTATTTCAGTATTTGTAGATGTGCAGTCAGTAGAAGTGTACATATACCTAAGGTGTGAATTTGCCTTATCACATAACTCATGAAATGTATAGGTAGATACCATAAAAAAAGATACAGAATTTGCTCTTAGCATATGAATATAAGAGTAGACATGACACCTGCATAATCTTCAAGCCAGTTATCTTATCAAAATGGTATAAGAGTAGACATGACACCTGCATAATGCAAAGGGTTCCATATCGACAGAGGTCAACACCCTCACAATCAAATCCAATTACTAGATGCCCTTCAGGAGAGGGATAGAGAAATTCATTCGGAAGTTGAGATGCATGAGTGACTATATAAATTGGTACCAGTGATAGAAGTGCTTCATGATCTGGGTGCTTGCCACCTGCAGAACACATATGACAATTAAAGACATAAAACCAAATATAGAGACAGCTTAAACCAAAGTCTCAAAAAGAAAAGAGCTAGCAAAGTGAAAATAGAAAGGTTCAACAACCAAACTCTCTGGTTCTAGTGCAGGAACTAATCCTTGATTGTCCATTGGCAGCAACAATCCCAACACGCTTAAAAACTTATCTAGTTACACTTATTATTTCATGGATGGACTGATTCACTTTTATCCACCAGAGAAAGCAGGGAACAAGACAACTCCTACCATCATCTTTTTCATTTTGTCATGTAAAATTGTGAGCACGAAATGGTCAAAATTAGATCACTAGACATTTAATTATTTTTTTTGTCCCATTAGAACGAGCATTAGTTCTCTGTCACGCCTCCAAACCTTTTGGTGCAAGCTCTTTTCCACCTTAAGGTCATATCTTAAATCAGTCATTACGTGCAATCAATTATGTAATTTTTTTTTTTCCTATGAATTTAATGTTGGATAAATAATTTGAACTATTCATTTTTTTTGGGCCTTAAAATTGAAATTCAAAACTAAAAGTGCCACTCAAAGATAAGAGTTCTAGGATAAACACAAGCAAACAAATCATACTAATAACTCGATCTTTTTTTCTCTTTCCCTCCCTTTTTTCTCTTTTTTTATTTTTGTTAGAAGAGACTTCAAGCAGAGTAAAGAAGAAGTGCCCGAAGCTTCAGAACAGAACACTTCTCAAGGAATGGAAACACTTCTCAAGGAATGGATATATAATTTGACAAATGCATTAACAAAATGTCACTTTCCACAGGCATCAAACAAATTAAGTTCTGCAGCAAAGAGTATCATTCTTCAATTAAACTTTAAGGATGGCCACAACATGCCAAGTCCACTTGATAAGCAACCAAATGAAAAATCAAAACTAACAGAAAATTAAAATCCAAATTGCATCATAATCATCACAACAGCAAAGAAATGAAATGAATTTTTCAGTAATGCGATACAATAATACCATCTTAACCTTTAGGAAGTTTCTGAATAATGACATAAAATTGAAACCAGAACGAAAGAAATCCTTATGGGCAAGGTGAATGACACTGAATCCTCTGTCAACAACAAAAACTAAAAAAAAGAAGAAGAAGAAGAAGAAGAAGAAGACAGAAAGACCACAACAACAAACGGAGCATTAATCCCAGAAACAGATATCCACTTTTGCATTATGCGAGACCCACATTCAAAAAGCAACAACGGTCAAAACCCATAGAGCAAAACCCTAATTACTTGCAAAAGAACAAAAAAAGCTAAAGGAAAAACAAATTTGGAAGCAGGTAATGACAAAACCCATAAACCAAAAACCCAAACGCAACCCACAAAATAAAAGCAAACCCACATTCAAAAACATGTGATCATCAATACCTGCAAGCAGAAAAGCCAACATAATTCCCAATCAAACCAAACCCCATGCTGACAAACGGGTAATTATCAAACCCCAGAAAGAAAATGCCCCTAAAAGAACCGCAATGACAGCGTTAAAACGAGACTAACAGAACAAAAAACAAAAATGAGTATTCACCTGAGTCGGAAGGGAGAGGAATGCATGTCAGATGGGGAATAGTATTAAACGCCATGTGATCAAACCCCTACCTACAAATTCAATATATAACAAATATTGTCTGTAACACAACGAGGCTTATGTTTTTTTTATACAAAATAATTATCCAAACTTCTAAAAGTTCCTAGAACTTACAGTGGTGATGTGATGTTCGTCTCAGGCCATGCCTCAACGCGTTTTCCTTCTCTCTCTCTCTCACAAAATTACAGAGCCTCTTCGACGACACATATACAGGAAGTATTGTATCGCACGTGTGAACTTTTGACGACAAACGTGCTGGAGACTAGAACCACGCTCACCTTAAGAGCGTGAAGTCATGTTTCAAGTACTTTTATTTGGGGACTTTTTTTTATCTGGATATTTATTTAAGCTCGGGCAATCTTTTTATTTAAAAATGACACATGCAAGTGTAATTTGCTTGTAATGAACAATTTTAGCTTTAAATGACGTCATTTCCAAAGTATTAATTTGTGAATTCCAATAATATTGAGGAATATAGTTAGATTAAATAGAAATGCCACATTGTCACTCTAAAACTCACAATATGGGCTACCTATAATTGCAAAATGTGTGTGACCTGAATTTATGTTAACCATATCAATTTTAACCCTTTTTTATATATTTTTCTCCTATGAGGTAATATTGATAAATGTGCATCTTTGTAATTTTGCCACCCTAAAGAAAACTAAATCCATAGTAAGTGTATGATGTATTTTATTGTCATATGCGGTAAATAAATTCATCTTAGACATAATTGAGTGATCCGTGATTTTCTTTCTCAATAGCCTTTGGTACTTAAAACACTTCATAACAAAGAGAAACATATGTATATAGTTTTGAATTAGTACATTGTTTGCAAACTCATGCCATAGATCGAGCCAAATGCAAGTTATAGCACGAAGTTTGACACAATTGCAAGTTAAATTCTCCATTCTCTCCATTCGCCTAAGGATATACTAGTTTTAAGCATTTTACGCTTTTTTATTTGTCAAAAGAATTGCCAAAAATCACTGTCACCTCTAACACATTAAACAAACAAAATTTACCAAATTTTTGTATAAAATGACGTCTATGCTTATAGTCATTTTATTTTGTACCAAAACAACTACTATTTTGCTCACATTTCAAAAGTATTACTATCATGTCATTTTAGTGAACTTTTCTGTATAAAAATTTTGGAGTTATAAACTTTTTCATAGTATTATTATTTCATAGAGGTTTACCAACAATTTTTTTGCAATGAACTAATAAACTTTTTGAAAAAAGTATTTCTAAATTTTAGCCTAACATCAAAAAATGATTGCAAAAATTATATTTTTTTTCTTGTAAAATGGTTTACTTGTAAAAATATTTATCAAAGAAAAACATTTTACCTTTTAAAACAAAAGAGTTGTTCATCTAGTCAAATCAACAAATTATTCAATATTCCACGAGTATTGCTAGGTGGTGCACTACCTGCAACATGAGAATGGAGCAAATAAGTGGACTCTATCTCATGTAAAAGGTGGAGAGCTACCTGATAATATTTCAAAACACTGAATAATTTCTCAGCCAAACCCGACCAAAACCCAGTTGAGCTTTGCATAATTCATCATGCTAATCACGTGTTATTATACGTATATTGTAATGGTAATAACGTGTGAATTTGTGTTTATATATTACAAACCTGCAAATCAGCACGATCTTTCTTTTCCAATCGGGTTCAACAATCCCAAGACCTCTGTCATCCTGACGCGCCTCGGAAGTGCGTACAGAACCTTATTCCTTTAACGAAGAACAAAAATACCTATATAATTGTACCGTGTCAACACGCTCTACAATTTCATCTCCAATAGATTGTACTGCCCACTGTTTGCAAGAAACATTTGCCTTCTTGAACGCGATCTTTAACGGATTTTTAGTTAAAGATTGGCCTAATTTCTTTTAAATGTTGTATTGTAGGCATAGAGATACATTCACGTGGCTGTAATCAAACATGGTTGGCAAACATTGCATGAGAGAGAGACAGTCTCTCTGGCCCAATGCCCCATTTCTCTGTTTTGTTTTTAGGCCTAAAACACTCAAATGCCTATAAGAACTAGTTCTATCCACTTGGGTCGCGCGATGCTCACACTTTTGCTATTTTTGTTTTCTCTTTTCTGTTGATGAGAGATCCTCTTTCAAAATTCCAAGGTAACCCTCTTCTCTTGCTGAATCTATCTTCCCAATCGGTACTGCCCCCTCTCTTGTCTCTCTCTTAGATTTTCACCTCATCATGTTGTGTTGTTTTGGTTTTGTTTGATTTTCACTTCATATAATTGACCTTTTGAGGTAGTCTTTGAAAATGGTGTTTACTTCAAATTTCAATATTTTTTTGTTGTTTGGTTTTTGGCTTAGAGATTTGAGTTTTTGATGTGGGTTGAGCTTGGGCACTTGCAGAATTGTGTTTTGTTAACAATTATATGAGAGTTAGTTTGATTTTCAGTTCAAAGCTCTGATATTTTCAGTTGGGTTACTTTTGATTGGTCTTGTTGTTTGCCTTTGATCTCCAACCAAAAGATTTGTTTTCTTGAGGTGGGTTATTTTGGGTACTTGTGATAATGGAGACCTGGGTAAGGGAATGTTCGGGTTTGTGGTGGTGGGCTTTGGTGGAAAGTGGCAGGGATGGAATAATGCTCTGAAATTGATAGAAAAAAGGTTTGCTTTGGAAGTGGGCTTTGCGTTGAAACCTTGAAAGAGTGAGAAAGAGGAGGATGACAGGCGGCAAAGATGAGGAGAAGCTAATGGGTCCTTTATTTCCTCGGCTACATATCAATCAAGCAGAGAAAGGAGGGCCAAGAGCACCTCCAAGGAACAAGATGGCTCTTTATGAACAGCTCAGTATTCCTTCTCGGAGATTTACCTCTGGATCGGCATCAATCTTGCCTCTTCCACCCACCAATAGTGGCTTGGTCGCTTCAACATCATCTATTCATGTGAGTTCAAGAATCTACAGTGGTTTTTCCTTTTAAGCTTGAATTCAGATATTTAACTCTCTCTGTCTGGGACAAGGGATTTACATGTATCATCCGTTGCATTTTATGTTGGCCGCTGAGCCCTGTGCTATCATTTATTTTGTTGTATATATATATATATATTATTGGCTCTAATGTATTCAGTGGAAACCATGAGTTTGCTTTCTAAATTATGGGTTGTACTCTAAGGTGTGACCTTGATATAAACTTCTACCTGTTTTACCTTTTTTTTTTTTTTTTGGTCTATTTATGAGTATTGTCTCTATTCTCTATGAAATTGTGATCTTAAGGTACTTGAGAATTTGGTAGTAATCTGGCGTATCAGATCCTCCCATTGGCACACCCTGCTGTGGTATTTCCAGTAGTTTTCTAGGCACTTCCTCAAGTAAATTGTTGAAGTGGTTGTCGTATTTTAGAAGTGTGTAGTTGTTCACTGATGTCAAAGGAATACTGCAACATGTTTTGTTTTTTGTAGTCATATTTTTCATACTTCACATTTTTAAAAAAACAAAAAAAGCAAAGATATGCCTGATTTGTAAATTACACAACACTTAGATGCCTAGAGAGCTGGCAGAGGCATCAATTGGGGTGACCTTTACTTTTTTATTACCATGATCTTCAGGAAGCTAAGGTTCCCTTTACTTTTTTATTCAATTTTCGGTTGATTTCTGCATTTTCTTTCTTTCTTTTCTTTTTTGCTTTCTTCTTCTTGATTTTCTTCTTTCATTTCAGTAGCTTCCCCCATTTACTGTCTGAGTTGTAATTCTCCGTACCTGTGAGTTGTGCTAACAATGAGGAGAAGGGTTGTCCTATATTAGTCTGGTTAGTCTGGTATTTCACAAGTGTTTCTCTGCATTAATTGTGTACCTTTCAATCATTTCTGCTATGGTGATTAGATAATTTCTGCTTAACTTCTGCTGAAGGATCCTGCTCTCTCTCTCTCTCTCTCTCTCAGAAAATGGACAAAGATGGTTTTGCAAGTTCATGAGTCCTCGTGATCTTTTATTTTCTGCTTTCATGAAGTGATTCATGGTTGTAGGGTGGTGGCCAGAGCAGGAGTCTGTGTGCACCATTCTGCAACTCGCCTCCTGCTTCTTCTCATTTGGCTGAGAGAAGACTACACTCTTATTCTTCTGGTTGGATGAATTTGAATACAACATCGAGGATTCTTGAATGGCGACCAGCGAAACTAAGAAAGTATCATACTTCGAAGGTTGCAGGGCATTTATCAATGACAGCCAACTCTAGTTTCTCTCAACCACAGAGTTTGTGTAACTCCAAAAACTCTTCTGTGAACAAGCTTGGAGATGAGGGTGATTGTAGGGTTTCAACCTTTGTCCAATCATGGAGAACTCTAAAAAATGATAACGGACAGCAAAACATGGATAAAGAAAAAATCACCACCTCAAGCCCACACAGGCAACTTCAAACTGTTTGCGTAAAGCAGCTGAAGCAAACATACACTGCAGATCTGGTGTCGAGGCAGCACATGAGGAATCAAACCGAAGAGAACTCAAAAACGTCTCCAAGTTGTCAGGACTGTGCCAAAAAGCCTGCTTCAATTTTGACAAATGGAGATAAGCTTTCGGTAGATGCATCTTTAAGTCCTCCAGCTAAACGTAGGATCTCTGAATTGGTAAAGAGCGCACTGGTATCTTTGAATGAGGAAAAGAGAAGCAGTTTGGTGGATGACTGTGATTACAATGCACAGTTACATCAACAGTATAGAGCTTCACAAGAGAAAAAGGCCCTTAGAGATGGTATTTCAGCAGAGCCCAAAAAGGCCGTAAGAAAGGGTAATGCTTCCACGGTGGAAGGTGTATCATGTTCCAGACCATTACCTGGAGAAAATCATAGATGTCCTAATAAGCTGGAAAATGTTAGTGAGTGCCATGAAGATCAGTGTGGGTCTTTAGAAGTAAGAAAAGTAGACGGAAATGCTGATATCTCAGACACCTCCACTGTGGACTCTATGTCGGGGGGTGTGGATATATCCCCTGATGATGTTGTAGGAGCCATAGGTTGCAAACAATTCTGGAAAGCAAGAAGAGTTATTATCCAGTAAGTATCTCCCACTGGTAATTGCTACGTACATTTCCTACAGCTTAACTTTTTTTTTTTTGGTACAATAAAAAAAAAAATGAAGGAATATACTGTGAAGCGGAATGAATATTTATAACTATATTTTTGGTAAGTATAGATTTGCAATTGTTTACATTTGCATATTGAGGTGTAAATTTTCTGCCTCAAACATTTAAATTTAAAAAATCCATATGTTCAAATGATTAGCCATTTTGCTTTTGGTTTGTAATATTCTATGAGCTGATTCGACTTTTGCATGTAGAAAATGATAAATAGTATCACATTCCTATCTTTTATTGGCTGCAGCTAGTTCCATGTATAAGTTATTTGCTTTCTTTCTTTTGGGTTTCGTTCCAATTTTCTTTCTCATCCATGTTGCATGGCAAGCATTGATATGCGAGAAACTGGAAAACTGAAATATTGTCATGCAGTAAATGGGATTTGGTTTATTGAAAACCAAGAAGCAAGATTGTGGGAATAGGAAAACCATTAGGAGGTTGAAAAGAAGACTTTTTTTTTCTCCTGGTTGAAAAAGAAGATAGTTGAATAATTAGAATTCCATCTTCCACCTGATCTTGCGATTGGCTATAAGTGTATACTTTTTCTTAAATATGATTCACTTTAAACCATGACCGTCAGTTGGAATATCAGCATCTTGGTAAGGTTGCCAAATCAGATACTAACATCGAGGAATTTTTTATTGTTTGCATTTTGCATCTTTCTGCAGTGCTTCATGCGATGTTTTTTTCCTATTTCATCACCTGTAACTTCTGCAAGACAATCTATGAACCCTTTTAATGTGAATTCTCTATGGAATATTTGTGGAAACAATCCGTATTAAGCGGTAAAATATGTATCTGCATAAATGTTTTTGCTCCTTCCTTGAAAAGCTGGTTGGTAGTGCTTAATCCAACTTCAATGCTACTATTGCAGTCAGCAGAGAGTTTTTGCACTGCAAGTATTTGAGTTGCATAGATTAATAAAGGTAAGCTCAAATTTGCTCAGTTGAAGTGCTAAGTTATTTTGGAATGATGACATGCCATTTTCTTCTTGGTTTTAGACTGTAACTCTTGAGGAAAGAGAATTACATTCCTTGTTTATATTGAAACAGGTACAGAGATTGTTTGCGGCATCACCAGATCTGTTTCTCGAAAACAAACTTTTTCTGGGAAAGCCTTCGATTGAAGTATTCCCTGTGCAGTCGCTATTGCCCTCCAAGAATGTACCAGAAGCACCACCTTTGATTGCTAAAATCAAAGAAGATCCGCAGAGGCCCAACTCCAACACTGAATGCAGAGCAGGGAATGCATTGGGAAAGCCTCCTCTTCCTTCTCTCAATGGTGATACCAACAAAGGACTTGATACTCTGCAATCAAATTACAAACCTTGTTCAGCAAACTCACCACCAGCATCAAGAGCCACTGATGCAAAACCAGCACCCTTGCGCTTCCACCCACCACCTGAAAACCAGTGGTTGGTTCCAGTAATGTCGCCTTCTGAAGGGCTCATTTACAAGCCCTATTCAGGACCTTGTCCTCCTACAGCAGGTTTCATGGCACCAGTTTATGGTAGCAGCTGTGGGCCTATGAACTTAACTCGTGTAGGTGGAGATTTCTTGAACGCAGCTTATGGCATTCCTGCTTCTCAGCACCAACAAGGAATTGGAATACTTTCCGGCACTCCTCCACATGGTCTGACCTACTTTTCCCCGTATGGCATGCCATCGATGAACCCATCTGTTCCCAGTTCGGCAGTTGAGCAGGTGAATCCTTTTGCTAGTGTTGCAAAAATTCCTTTCCACTTCTTTGTCACCCTCTCACTTGGGGAGCTCTCTTTTACACACAATATTTCGATTCCTACATAGATTTTTCTAGACTTGGATTTTTTGTCATACATAAATGTAGTCAATCTAGGAACTCCAGAAGCCATTGGCTCATCTAGAAACACACCACCACTCAAGTGACACAATATCTACCTACGGGTTACGCTATACAAGTAGAGAAGTCATACAAAATTTATCATCAGAATGAATGGTTCACTTTCTTTTTATAAAAAAGAACCTTATAATTCTAAGCTTTTTCTTCAACTTCACTTCTTTTCCTTTCACTTTTCAAAATGGCCTCAACCTCTTCAAAGCTCATTTAAAATGTGTTTTGTGTCGAGAATTTGCAGGTATTAAAAAAGAGTGAGGTGCAGGCTAGTACAGCTAGTAGTCCTTCTAAGAGGGTGAAAGGAGATGCACTATCCCTTTTCCCTACTGCCCCAACAATTCAGGTTTTCGATCACCCTTCTCAGATTCACGGTGTGGAGCAGCGGGCACGTGTTATCAAGGTTGTACCTCACAACCCTATGTCAGCATCTGAATCAGCTGCTCGAATTTTCAGGTCCATACAAGAAGAAAGGAGACATTCTGACTAGTTTATCTAAGCTTTATTTGGATTGACCTAATGTTATCTATCAAAAACATTTTATCAAGGTTGTACCTCACAACCCTATGTCAGCATCTGAATCAGCTGCTCGAATTTTCAGGTCCATACAAGAAGAAAGGAGACATTCTGACTAGTTTATCTAAGCTTTATTTGGATTGACCTAATGTTATCTATCAAAAACATTTTAGGTATATACCTGCTCTCTCTCTCTCTCCTGGCTAGTGGAGGTTTGGTAAGGAAGTAGTGATGGAAGAGGTTTGCATATAATTAATTAGGCAAATCCAGACGACATCAGGATGAATTGGGTATGATAAAATTAATTAGGCAAATCCAGACGAGATCAGGATGAATAGGGTCTTACACAAGTAAGACTAAAATAATTAATTACCTTTATTATCATGTCATGTATTAGTCGCATGACTTTTTTTTTTTCAAATTTCTAACACACTCTGGCCGATTTGTTTGAGTACCTTCTGTTCTAATGTATTTACATGGATTAAATTGAAATAAACCTACACTATTTGCCTTGTAAAAGTTAATTTACCCTTATCCCTTTGATATATACTTGTTAATAAGCTATGTATAATATTACATATAACTACCAAAAAGAGGCCTTTTTAGATGGCCGAAACCGTCGCCAAAAAGTCAATCCGTCGCTAAAAGGTAATGGCCACGGTATGGCAGCAAACTAGCATTAGGGTCGCTAATACCTTTGGTGATGGAGTAGCGACAGCACGATAAGCCGTCACTAAAACTAGGCGAAACTAAATCTTTCCCTTATGCTTCGTTTGGATGGAGGGAAGGGCAAGCGAGGGGAAGAGTTAGTTATAAGAGAGGAGAAGAAAAGTATCTCTCTCATCTTGTTTGGTTAATCAAGAAGGAAAGAAAAGTGGTTTTCCTTCTTCTTATTTGGATGACAATAATTAAGAAAGGAAAAGAGAGGTGTACAATTCAATTCTTCCCTATAAATTAATTTTTTTTAAATTCATGAATATTCTTAAAATTAAATAATAATAATAGTAACAATCAGTTTCTTTTCCCTTCGTTTTCTTCCAATTTTGAAAAGAAAAAAAAAGTGTTTAAAATATGGGTCATTTCTTCCTTCCAAACCCTTTCATTTACTTCCCTTCGACTCCTTAAAAAATAATCTAAATATAATATTAACTAACTTTTCCCTTTCAAAACCTACAATCCAAACCAAGCGTTAGCGAGTGAATAGAGCCGGCATCATCCACCGTCGCTAGAAAATAGGCAAAAACAGATTCTTTGGCGACAGTTTGATTACCATATAGTGACAGTGTTAAACTGTCAGTAAACGATCCTTTTGGCAGAAAATTATCTAATATGATTGTCACACCACATCGTTACGTCTATGTGGTGTGACAATTTATTCTTGTAATCTCACGAGAGACACAATATTTTTTGAGATATTATAGACATTATCTTACACATATGGTCACATTTTAAATTTAAAAGTCTTTTTGTGTAAAAAAATGTAGACATGTTAAAATTTAAAAGAAATGTCGTACCACATCATCATGCTAACATAGTATAATAGTTACTTTGAATAATTACTCCCGTTTGGCAAGGTATTGTGCCTTCACAAATCTCCTTATTTTTTTAAAAAAATAAAATTTATTTTTATTTAAAAATTATTTAATTCCCTCTTTCACCTAAAAATGTTTTCATTAAATCCAAAAATTAATAATCCTGATTTGAAATTAATTCCAATGCAAATAAGTAAGAATTAAATATTCTTAACGAAAAGTTATATAGATAATGTATTAAAAAACTAACTCATATATTCTCTCAAACAAATTCATACCACCAAACCAGCAGAAGAAGTTGATGGTCATACTAGAGCCACACAGGTGGAACAAACGAGCCTAGTATGAATTCAAATGCGTCACTAACAATACCTTTGGAGCTTAAGATATGTACTATTGTATGTCACTTTTTATCATTAAAATTGTAAATGAAAAGCCCTAATCAGTTGCATTTCTATATACGATAGAAGAAGAAATTTATTTATCCGAATATTGAGGTACCCGGCAACAGATATAGGTACTAGAAATATTAGTTCTAATGATTTGCAATATTCAAATCTAGGAAGGGCTAATGACAATGTCGACAAACATTATCCGTCATGGAAAGATTGAATATTCATGGACATCTTGATCTAGAATATCCAGGACCCCCATAGTAGAAATATGTAGGCTTTTCTCTTCTGATACGTAAATCATAGCATGCAGGATTCGTCACATATAGATCAACTTGAGCTGGATCTGGATCCTTCCGGGTGTTTGAGCCGTCAACGACTCCAAGATCCCGGAAAAGACTTGCCTTTCGATAACCTTCTCGGGAAAAATGGCCACTGCCCATTCGAGTAGTTGTGTGACGGCCTGCCGATCTTGCATTGATGATCTCTCCACCCCATGACAAGTTTGTGGCGTTGTCAGCTAAGCCGGTGAAGATGGCACGAGGCCAATACCCTATCTCTACCCCTTGCAGGTTGAGCCACCAATTTCCAGTGCTCTTATCCTGAGACAGGCATTTTTTATTCTTTGCAAATCAGGTTCTAAACTTCTAGTGGATTTAATTCATTTTAGCATACGAGTTTGATCTTTTTCAGTAAAATATCAAAACACTATTTTGAAGTAAATGCAGCTACAAAAGCTTTTTTTAATTTAATTGAGCAACCCGTATTGTGCACTTATTACAAATAGTACCATCTCATTACAAATAGCACTATTTGTAATAAGATAGTAATATTTGTAATGAGATTCAAAACGAGTGGCTGAATTAGGTTGAAAAGACCATTCTGATTGTATTAACTTCAAAATAGGGTCTTACTAGAGAAATAACCCTTTCAAAATTGTTGTTGGTTGAATTGATATTGGCATACCTTGAAAATGGTGATTGATACGTCGAATGTCTTTCTTTTGTACGTGGAAACAGGTTTTAAAGCGGAACCGACGGCAAACTTTCGATTTACTTGCACAAAACCAGAGCAGCCAAGATCATAGCAGCCTGTTTTTTGGTAGTTATCTCTCTGATGATTGCAACATAACATAAATAATTAGTTCTTATTATCAAGTTCACATGAAATTTGTAATATCAAAATAGCATTGAACAGTAAATGGTGGTTGACCTTGAGAATTTAATGGCATTTGTTTCACAGCTAGTTTAAGATTATCAATGAAGAGGGTAATCAAACTTACTGTCCAGTATATGAAGAATCTGGTCCGATTGTCACCATATTTTCCCGGAAAAACCTTTAAAAAAATGGAGCAACTTTGTCAACATTGGCATGCCTCTCTCTATTCGGTGACTTGATAGTAGAAACTTGTAAAAAACTTACAATCCATCCAGCCTCAATACTATTTGTGGTTGCTATATCACTGGTCTTTGATACAACCCATATTTGAGATAAGCTAAATTCTTTCTTCTCTGTCTTAGGGTTCCACACGTTAACCAATGCATGGGCTCCATAATACACGCTGCCGCTCACACCAACTGCGGCATACTAAACAAACATAATTGGAAGTAACAAATGAAATCATATGGAGAATTACCAACTACTATATGAGAAAAATTGAAATTTGTACCTCATGTTTGAAATCTTCTCCTAAAATGCTGTGATTGAGTTGTGTTCCATGGGAGGGAAATGGAAAATATTTTCTCTGTTGATTATGGTTTGGAGTTCTTCTAATAGGGATTGTTCCTTCTGGGCACTCTCCATTCTTATGCCAAACCTGAATAAGCTCAGGTAGGGAGTCTTCTGGCTTCATTCCACTTGGGTACGAGCTAGGCCTCATCTATTCGAAACATGTGTAAAAGCTTATATAGTCTAAATTCGTATCGATGAGATAATGCTTTATTGAAGTATAGACGTTGATTCTTTGGGTTTTAGGCAGAAAGGGCGATTTGTCTCCTTTCTGTTATAATAATGTTAGGGTTACTATTACCGATCACTTCTTCAACCACTCCTACTAAGTTGATATACGCTAATAGAGAAAGAGAGAAAAAGAAAGTAAGAATTAACCTACCTATCAGTACGTGCTAACTCAGTAAGATTGGTCTATATAAGCGTGTACGTAGCATTAAAGCACAAACTACTCATCAAGAGTTGTTGGGGTAATTAAGTAAAACATAATAATTACACTATGCAGTGAAGGTAAGACAGAAAAAATGGAAACAAATATTTAAAACGAAATACCAAAGTAGCACTGTGATAGAGCCTTTACTCCTTTAAAGCATAAACTGCGTGTATCTAAAAAATATTCACTAGGTTCCACTGTATGGACATGTTTGTCAGCGTGTGTGCGAGACCTGTTTGGAATTGTTTTCAATTTTTTTATATTTTCAAAAACAAAAATAAAGAGGTTCAAAAACTCTATCATTGTTATTTTCATATTGAAAATAATTTTTGAGAATTCAAAAAATAATTTAAATTGTTCCCCAAAAATGGAATGTGTTGGGTAACTTTTCCGAAAACAGTTTTCTAAAATGATTTGTTTAATCCTTTACTGAATTTAATTAAGATTGAAGTGGTTTTCAACATGAGTCTGGTCATCCGTGACATAATTGAACAATTGTCTAAACATTTTCCCCCACCCCCACCCCCCAGGAAAGAAAAGGAGAAAAAAGAAAGAGGAAAGTGTAATTGGCTATTTAAATATGTAATGAAATAAGTTAGAAAAACAAACCAGTATATTTTTAATATGTTGATTATTATCAAAGCCATGTTGGCTGTAAATGTCAACACAGTCAATTACATCCCCATCATCACTCTGCAAAGAAACGCAAATAACACATTATCACCACCCTTAGCCATTCAATAGTCATAGCAAAAGTGACAAAGAAAGGGGAAAGGAAAAATTAAAATAAAATTTGAAGACAGAATTAAAGCAAGAATTTTATGGTTAGATTAACCTCAATGGTTTTGATTGTTCCTTTAGGCTTCTTCAAGTGCAAATATTTTTGGACATGAACCAGTCTGCCCTCAACAACTCGATTGTCTAGTATGTGCATAGAGGCTACTAAGACAAATATGTAGCATGCAACAATATTTTTTTGCTTCTCATTAGCCATTAAAAAACTCAACCTGCAAAAACGTCTTCAGAAGTCTCTTTTATTTTCAAATTTTCTTTCGAAGCAAAATCACAGAGACATACGTACATGTAAATTAGAGTTCTCTTGACCCACTTGTGGAAGGAGATGAGCCAAAGACGACTTGTGTGACAAGCAAACAAAGGGTCGGTATTAGCATTCTCATCAAATCTGTTTACCCCAGCTTACTGAATTGTATCACCTCGATATCAATTGTCAAGTGTTACCTTACCTCTATATAAAAAGAAAACTAAAGTAATCCTCTTCTCAGATAGCTCCTTAATTAGTGTATCTCAACTAAATCTCTCTCTGTCTCCTTATTAAATGAACCTTGAAGAGAGAGAGAGATAGAGAGGGAGAGAGGATAGGTGTTTTTAATTAGTTAAAACAAGTTTTTAACTCAGTTTACCACTACGAGTTGTTCGCTACATTCCTCTATCTCATTGTAAGCCTTCCAAGAGCGTCTTGCATAGTGCCTTAGACCTTCATCGTCCTTCTTATGGATTGCCAACAATGAATCTAACTTCTTTGACCATTTGCTATTTGCTATGAATATGGTGGTGAAGAGCTTGGCCATCTGCCTCTAACTTTCCACCATTCCCGTAGGCAATTTATCAAACCAACGCAACGTAAATTCCATTAGGCTGGGCGGAAACCCCAGCACATCAAAGACTCATCCCTGCTCCACAAAGTCATCATCTGTTTGTAGTGTTTGATGTGGCTGATGGGGTTCGACTTCCAATTGTAAAGAGTGAACCTTGGGTCGGTGAACTTTCTTGGTGGCTTGCATCTCTTTATCTCTTCTGTGAATGGAGAAGACATTATCTGTTCGAGAGCTTTTCGCACTATGTCCCGGGCAGTTCTTCTCTTGGGTTGTGCGATCCTCCCTTCCAACTGTTGGTTCAACCACTGTGTGAGGTCTTCTCAATCTCTTTCGTCATGTGACCGACCTCTCTCCTAATGTCGATTCCCAGCGTGGGAACCTACTCTATGGCCAGTGCTGGAGGCATGGCTTTTTGGGTGGTCGGCAGACGGTATGCTCGGGCTTCTAGATTATGCCATCTCTTTCTACAGTTGGAACGATGCATGTGCAGTTCTATGGTCGTTCCTCAGTGCACAATCCACCTCTCTCTCTAATTCCCTCAGTTGGTGACCTCATCTCTAATTGTTCTAAACTTTGTCCTTAGGTCGAAAATCTCTTGATCGCGTCTTCTGAACTCGCTCTCAGAAACTTTAGGATTTAAGTTCCTTCGAGGGAGATTATTAGGTCACAGAGGGTTTCCCATTGTATGAGGTCCTCTCTGAACTTCTTCTACCTGCAGGCTAGGCACCGCGCAATAAATTTTTGGGCGGCGTCATTGGTTTCCTTAGGCCTAGTGATGAGCCGAATTCTTCCGATACTCCTAAGGTACTTTGCCACCTGAAGTAGAATGGTTTTGTGAGTGCGAAGCTTGTGGAACCACTCCCGCTCCAGTACTTTCTATATTTATCTTTTGTCAAGGCTTCCTGCAAACGGTGTCGATTGTAATTGGAATTTTTCATAAGCCTCAATTCGTTCTGCTAACCAGTAAGATGAACACCAGAAAGCCTACAAGAGCAAAAGACGATGAGAATGCGTCAACCCTCTTTGGGCCGATAACACTCCGAAGATTAAGTTAGAAAAGCCTAATCTTAATGAATTGAAAGAAAGAAATTTATTCTCACTCTCAATAATGCGCACCTTGTTCTTCTGTAACTTGCTTTATTATATGCTTCAGAGGTTTTACTCCTTCTAGGACTTGTTCATGTTATCCTCTCCTTCTAGAAGCCTTCCTCCTTTAGGGTCGGTTGTAGGATTTGTACTAATCCTCTTGAGTCCCTTCCTTGATTGGATTGGACTCCTCTACCCTTTGGGACTTTCTTGACCTTCAAGCTAACTTTGTTTGATATCAAACTCATATCTGCTAGGTCAGCCCAAGTGCAGTGGTTGACCTACTTCGTGTTAAGCAAATCGGGCATGTCTTCATACAGGCTGGCACACTTTTCTTGGTGGGCCTACTTGGTCCTGTCCTTTGATTGCTAGCCCTTTAGCCCATATATGTATACATAATTAAATTTTATGGTATTCAATATTATTTATAGAGAAGAAAATTATATATTAAACCAATTTTATTTTAAATGGGCGGACTTAGACAGGCTTGGTAATGCAATTTTTAATCAGGTGAGCTTGAGATTTGATTTTGGACCAGATGGAAAAAAATTTTGTGTAGGTACGGCCAAAGCATGGCCCTGTTTAATGTCCACCCCTATTATTTTACAATCTCAAAGGCCGTTTCGATGTTTATTATCGATGTCTATAAGATTTAGAAACCCTAATTTCTTTGATGAGGCCAAGTTATTATTGATTGCCCATAATTCATAATAATGTCGCCTTCTTTTTCTTTTTCGCTAGTAAAGAATAAAAATGTTATTCTTGTAGAAAATTTATATAGAAATAATTAGCAGAATGATATAGTAGTGACAGTTTTATAATTAAATGTCATTATAATGGGTGTTTTATTTTGAAGTAGGAGGCTCATCATTCTGTATAAAAATTATGTCTAAATTTTTTTGTTTGTATAGCACTACCAATTAAAAAATTATAACTCCTATTTCTTCAAGGAAACATAATTCGAGTCTAGTTATAATCATACTAGGATTGGGAGTGAAATTGTTGCTTATAAAGCTGTAACCCAGTGCCGAAAGGGGAGAATTTTCTGCCAGACCCTGCGAAATAGCAGACCAAACCTCTGTAAAAAAGAAAGCTTTACGAACCATGGGGGAGAGATTTGATGCGATAGATCGGATTTCGCAATTGCCGGAACCTATTTTGCATCACATACTATCTTTCCTGC
Organism: Euryodendron excelsum; assembly: GCA_033060915.1. Taxonomy (NCBI): domain Eukaryota; kingdom Viridiplantae; phylum Streptophyta; class Magnoliopsida; order Ericales; family Pentaphylacaceae; genus Euryodendron; species Euryodendron excelsum. Next base: position 45,669,202 of record CM065384.1, read on the forward strand.
TCACGAAAGATGCTGTTCAAACAAGTGTATTGTCGAAGATGTGGAACCACATATGGAATACTCTTCCGTGTTTGAATTTGGGAGCAAACTACTTATGTGGGCCCAGAGAAAGAGAGCGCAGAAACTTCTTCCCCAGGGCCCAAGAAGGTCTGGAAAACAACAGAAAGAGGGAGGAGCTGTTTAGATTTGTGGATCAGACCCTAATGAGCCGTAGAAGGCAGAGTATAAGCATAGAGAAGTTCTGGGTTGATTTGCGTTGCCATGATTTTGAATTGGCCTCTTATGTGGACCGTTGGATTGACTGTTTGGTGGAGTGTAACATCAAGGAGCTGATTTTGAATGGCGCAGCATATTTTGATAGATGGTACACTTTGCCTCAGAGTGTCTTCGCTGCCAAATCACTTACTGTGATAAACTTGAGCGGCTGTAACTTGGTGTTTCCCTGTGGCTATGGTGATATAAAGTTGTCATCTTTGCAAAAGCTGTTTTTAGACAATGTCTATGTGGATGACCAGCTAATTCAAAATATAATCAGTATCTGTCCTGGGATAGAGGATTTGCAATTTCAATCCTGTCTCGGGTTTAAAAGTCTGCAAATTTCAGGGCTACCTAAGCTGAAGAGCTTCCAAGTGAAGCTATGCCATTCTGAGTATGAGAAGCTTACTTACGAAAGAAAAAGAATTGAGTATGACAAGGTTGAGATTGAAGCACTGAATCTTCAATCTTTTATCTATAATGGGCTGCTTATTCCATGTAAGATCAATATAGCTTCTTGTAAAAGGTTGAAAGTAATAATATTATGCGCTGCCAACATAACAGACAAGTGGGTCCATCATCTACTTCCAGAACTCCCTTCCTTGAATCTTTGTACCTGGTTCATTGTGACATGTTGGAGGCTATTGAGATTTCAAGCTACTGCCTCAAGCGTTTGATGCTATCTGGCTGCAAGAAGCTAGTTGAGGCAAACATTCATACTCCTAATTTAGTATATTTCAAGTATCGTGGTGATATATTATCATCCTTCTCGTTGAATGCTTTGGCGATACTAGAAGTTCATCTTCAATTATACCCCAAAGTCACCAATGATATGGGGTATGCTAAGCTAATTGAATTTCTTAGAAGGTTCAATCATTCCAAAGTGGTGAAATTGCGCAGTGAGTTCTGCGAGGTATGCCTCTTTATTTTCTTTTTATTAAAGATTTTAGTTTCAAAAAAAGTTGCCGTATTATTCAATTCTAACTGTTTTTTATTTTTTGTCTTTGCATACTCTGTACAAAGAATGTGATTATTCCGAAGGAAATGAGAGAAAAGTTGGTTCCTCCTCTTCCTAGTGTCTATCGTTTGGTGCTATGTGGTGAATTGTTATCACTTGCGAGTCACGAAGCTGTGGAACTTTTGGATAGCTTGCAGTGGATTTCTCCTCATTTGGAGAATCTAGCCATAGTTTTACCAAATCTTGACGAAGATAACCCTTATGCTTCTTTGAAACCTAAATTTTCGGTGAAAAAAGAAAAATGTAAGAAAAAAGATAACAAAAATAAAAATATTTTTGTCCTATTTTCTTTTACATTTTTCTTTTCTTTTGTTTTTTTTACCAAAAAATTTAGGTTTCAAACAAAGCGTTAAGATTTGGCAAGTTTCATCCTCTATGTTTAAAATAATATTTTTTTCTCTACTCTTCCTTTTTTTTGTGAAGTTTATCTTGAGGAAATGGGTAGAGTTATGAGCATTTTTACCTCATTTCATATAAATTTATATGAACAAGACCATTCTAGTGACGAAGTCCTAGACTTCCTCTGTTAGGTGAGTGATGTAATGTGGTTTGAAGTGTTTATTACTCAGTATATTTATTTGTATGTTGTCATAGTTTCTCTCTAAGTAATTTTATTCTACGTGTGTTGAATTTATAAGAAAAACCCATCCTTATTATTTTTTACTTTTACCTTCCGTTACAATTCGTTGTCATCTGAAGTTCTAACTTAAATCCATTGCAGCTTTTAAAGTTTAAGCCTATGCTGCTGCATATTTCAATTGAATAATGTAGATTTTCAATGGTTTTATTCTAGGAACAAGTTGGACGGTGTATTTAAATCATCCTTCATTTTTGTATCCCAACTCAACTTAGCTTAATAGAAGCCTTTATGCCAAGTACTTGGTGTCTGTCACGCGAATCGCTTCGGAAATTTAGCTACAATTAAGTGCAATCTTCAGTACACCAAAGATCAATAAAAAGATGTAATCATATACAATAGACAAAAAGCATATATATATATATATATATATGTCCCTTCATATATATCCATTTTGGCCCTTGGTGCAAGATTGTGTGTATAATGCTGCGGTTCATGATTTTTCTTCGTGTTTTCATTTCATTGCTTGAAAAATGTTTTGCTAACAAGTTCTAAACTTAAATTTGATTCCTAACAATTCAATGAAAATTTAAATTCTTCATATCGATACTATTATTTTTACGTCTATCTAATTCAGATCAAAGTTGAAAGATTCACAAGGTTATCACATTTCCAACTCAAGAAAATTAATAATTTGTTAATTACAAGTAATATAATCATTTAAATTGTTGCACCATTATGACCTTGGTGTCACGGATTCAAAACATGAAAATAATTTCTCTGCACGTAGAGCTAAGGTTGCATATATCTGACCATTTCCAAACCTCACTTTGACAAGAGCCTCACGTATCGGGCTTGTTGCCCTTCATATTCATTTCATTGAAGCAGAACAACTTTCAATATTTATATTGGAGGGCCTTTTTTGCAAGAAATTGACAGGTATACCAGATTAATTTTGAGGTTATGTTATGCAAGTACTTCTAATTATAAAAAATAAAAATAAAAAAACTAAAACAACATAGCAGTCTAGACTCTGGATGACATCGCAATCATCTCACAAGTACTTCTAATTATAAAAAATAAAAAAAAAAAAACTAAAACAACATAGCAATCTAGACTCTGGATGACATCGCAATCATCTCACACCATTTAAGCCATCCTTTTTTGGTTGCTTAACTTCTATCAAAACAAGTATAGAAATGAAAGTGTTTACAACCTTTTAAACCAAGGCATGACTTCAACTCGGGATCACTAGCCTATTTGGAACTTGGGGGAGGGAAGGGAGAGGAAAGAGAAGATGAAGAAAAAGGGAAGAGAAAAATGAGGGAAATTTTGAATTCAATATCTCTCTTTTTTCCCTACACTTTCCTTTCATTTTCTTTACAAAACCAAATAGGAAAAGAATAGCAAATAGTATTTTTCATTCTCCTTCCTTCATTTCCCCAATTTCCAAACAAGTTGTAAAGCTCCAGGAGCCAAACACACAATGTGAGGAGTGGGGGAACTTGTCTACTTGCTGCAGACTTCTTAGTTTGTAATATCCATTTATATTGTGCTTGACCTACAAAGTTTCAATAATCTCAGATGGCTGAAATTACAGATATGAAACCCACAGCTGAAAAGGCAAGCTACTTATACGTACCACACCATGACACACAACTTCATGTTGCTTATTTGGAGACCCAACTTAACACTAGAAGCTTAGAAAGTTCTAGGCAATTCCAAGGTATTCAAATAAGGAGGCTTAATTAGAGAATCTTGTAGAATATGAACACATGGAGAATATGTGGAGTATTATAGAGAAAGGGAAAGAAGCCTATAGAGTAGTTCTAAAAGCTTTCACACAAGGAGCATTTTAGAATGTAGGGTAAAACTTACAATCTATAAACTTCCACAAGAGTGTACATAGTAGAGTATTCTAGAATCGGGAGAGCTTCTTGAGGAAGCTTTGTATCTATCAAAAATATTTGTATAGAGAATTCTAGAGACTTTCTCCCCACTATTGGATCAAATAGATTTCAACTATTTATTGAGGATGTTGATGGCTATAAATAAGGGAAGAGAACTCATTTGTAATGATCAAGTGTAATCAAGTATTTCAAAAAGCATTAACTGAAGTCTTCAAGTTCCCTTAAAGAGTGTTATCTTATTCTTTCTCTTATGTTCTCAGCTTTCTCATTTGTGAGAGTTTTAGACTTACTTACCACTTCAAGTGGGTCAAGTGTCAAAGTGCCATGTGGGTTGAAGATGTGGGATATTCAAGCCTGTAACAAGAGGACTAGTGGGGAATCTCAACGAGGGCAAGTAGCACCTTTCTAGAGATATACATAGAATATACTATCGAGGTCCAGAATCTCTCCTAATTTTATGCTTATCTATTTGATAAACATAATATAACTATGAATTTTTCCTTTAATGACAACTGGTACATTTGACCAGCAAAAACACCATGATAAGTTTCATTCAACAAAATTAATATGGAATATATTGGGAATTCATAAAATGGATACAACCAACAATGCACTTTCAAATAGTATGGAAAGGACGGATGGTCCAACCCATTTTCAGGTTGCAGATGGGTTGCTTTGTGAAGGACCACAAAAATCTTCAGTGTAAACCTCACCATGTCGCTTCTCTTCCCTGCTTCAATGACTGGCTCTGGAGTGTTTGTATTTTTTTCCACAACATGAAACTAAAGAATTTTAGGGGTGATGTTTGGTAGCTGGGACAAGAAAGGATTGGTAGCTGGGACCAGAAAGGAGGCATCAGGATGTGTTAGTGACATTTTGTAATTGTATTTTTTAATATTTTCTCTTTTAATAAAATTTTATATGGGTACTTTTGAAGATAAATAAATAAATAAATAAATAAACACAGCACATGGGCAGTCAATGTATCTTGGAGTGCATGCATGATCCGTTCAAATCAAGAACCGGACCGGAGCTTGTCAGTTCAGCTCTTACAATGGTATGTTTTATAAAATAGTAAGCTTGGTGTCCAATTTTTGTTGTTGTATAAAATAGTAAGATTGGAGTTATAAAATAGTAAGCTTGGTATCCATTTTTTAGTTGCAGCTTCTCCTCCCATGCACCCACAAAGAGCAATTGATTTTCCCTGAGTTCCACCTGCAGAATTTTCACTTAGAATCAATTAGTAACAGTTTTGAAACAGCAATATTCTATTTTCTCCATTGACGATTCATATCAATTATTTTTTTCCTTGGATAGTTGGCTGTGTAGACCCTAGAAAAAAAATATATTGGGAAAAAAGGAACTAACTCTGCAACAGCTAGCTAAAATGTGATGATATAATTGATTGGATATTGTGTACACGAGATTGTTCATTTGATGATATAATTGAAATTACACAAGTCAAATTATACAGGTGGCTAAATCTGCAAATAATGGTAAAACTATCAAGTCCTCTACTCCAGGGGACTGCTCTGCTGGTCAGTTTGCAAATTGGTGCTCTCAGCATGGATACGTGATCAATTTGCAGATCCAATGATGTTAAGAACATAATTATTCATGCACCCACAAATTTCCTTGGGTGGACAAGCAACCATCGGATAGTTACTTCATGGTATGCTGCCTTTCCTTCAGCATGCAGGCCAGAAATGGCATTAGAAGTTCTTTCTGCCTTGAGAGGCTCTGGCTATAGAAGGTCTTCTGTTTAACCGCCACGATATGTTCTAAAAATATAGCCAGCTTTCATATTCCAGTGTCATCATCTGCAAGAAATAAGTTCCCTGGGATGAAAGCATTGAAATAGAGATTTTAGTACGACAGAGATAATGACAGCAGAAACGATCAAAATATTGAAAATAGTTGCTTATAGGAGAGAGAGAGTGTTTACAACCTTTTTTAACTAGGGAAAGACTTCAACCAGGGATCAGTGAAGCTCCAAGAGGCAAACACACTCAATGTGAGGAGTGTGAGGGAACATGTCTAGCGGCTGCAGACTTCTTAGTTTGTAACATCCCCTTATATTTTGCTCCACCTGCAAAGGTTTAGTGATCTCAGGTGGCTAAAATGACAGATATGCAACCCACAGCTGATAAGGCAAGCTATGTCTACGTACCACACCATGACAAAGGTAATCAAGGTCACGTGCACAAGTCGCGGGATTACAGGACACGTAAATAATCCGTGGGGCCTGAAGCTTTAGTAAAAATTTAATCAATTTCATATGCATACCTGGACGATTTGGATCTGCAGAATAAATTGGTCATGTTATAAAATAGGCAAGGAATCTAGTGCTACATGTTTGCATAATTACGTGAAAATCAAATAATAAAAAAAACACCTGATTCAGTTTAAATCTTGAATTGAACAAGATTTATGTAATTTATGGAGTTTACTTCATGCTCCTTTAAACACTCTGCTAGCAGTAAATGAATAATATGCAGCAAAACAGAAGCATTTAGAATAGCATTTTCATAGGCAATGTGCAGGTCCCCATTTTCTTAACTCCAAAAAAGTAACAATAATAAATTCAAGGAAGAAGGAAATCATTCTCTAAGTTAATAATTTTTTTTTGGTACAAAAGAAGGTTGCAGCTAGGGAGCACCACAAACCGACCAGGGCACGGGAAAGATTTATGATTTACAGAATGTTTTAGGAACTCTGAACATTGGCCATTAGATGCTGATGCTGCCTCCTTTTTTTTTTCCCTTGTACAGACAAATGGATAAGCTTTATCCAGATATTGCTTGCTGCTATTTTGACTGCAGGAGGCCTGTCACCGTCTCAACATTCTAGAAAAAGGAGGTGAAGTAAGGTAATCAAGGGACCCACAAGAACATAACCTGATATGACAAGGTCAGGCTTTGGAAAATCTTTGCCGAAATTCTGATCAATTTTATTAAGGTCCCCTTGGACAAATGTGGCATTACATATATTGTTCAGCTTGGCATTCCGATGAGCATCTGAGATAGACTGAGGAACTACTTCATATCCATAAACATGTCTGGCCCTGACAAAAGGAAACCAACAGAAGCAGAACACAATGTAATGCGAAATCTGACAATTTCAAACTAAAAGAACATGAGATTTACCTTCTAGCAAGTGTCAAGCCAATGGTGCCTGTTCCACAAAACAGGTCAAGGACAATTTCTGAGCCATCTCCTTTGAGATCAGCATAGTCCTCAATGAGTCCATATAGAACCTCTGCCTGAAGGTTATAAAGTCATTTAGTGTCATAAATATTAACAATGACGAAATGGGAATGATGAAACTCAAGAAAGCAATCACTTTGTGTGAAAAACCATAGACTGACAAGAATCCAAATCATGGGATACAACATACCTGCTGCGAATTTGTCTGAAAGAAAGAGTTGGCTGAAATTTGAAATGTAAGCCCTCTTAGGATCTCTGTGATGGTAGATTTTCCATACAATGTGAACTCCTCCTCACCAACAGATGTGTTACCAACAGAAGTATTTACATTGTTGACAATGCTCACCTATTGGTCAACAGAGAAAAGAAACAGAAAATGATAATCCAAAATGAGGTCCTGGTCCTACTTATGATGACAAATTATGGGGACCTACAGATCCTCAAATGTTGCACATCTTTGTAGCTTTTGGGGGTGCCAATATACAAATTAATGCAAACTACTAATGAACTTTTTGAACCCCAAGGCTGAGAGGCTGGAGTTTACGAGGAAAATATTGGTAGCCACATTGAAGAGAAATGGAAATTCATGAATATAACAGCCAGCATCATTAGATAAGGTACTAAGCGCAAAGAAGTAATAGATATCTAAGAAACCTTTCCCACTTTATAAGTTGGTTGCAGTGTGAATTTGCATGTAGAAACCAAGGAAATGGCCCTTCTACCATAAGACATTCTCAGTCCATCTTCCAAATTTTAAATGAGAATGACAGGGCTTAATTATTGGGTTTCCATCTATCCTTCTAGTTAGAACACCTTGGTGGATTTGTTCTTCCACATGATATTGCACCTCCAACGTTTTGGCAGAAGCAATATTGCTGACAATTCACATCAAACATTTGATAAAAGCCTTCTGTTACTAATTTCAGTAGGATCCACATGCATCTAAACCACCACATAGCAAATATTTAACCACAGATTTTCAGTTGTCTAATTTGTTCAGAACACAAATTTCAAAGAACCAAAAAAATAAAAAGTTCTGACAGTGTTATCAAACACCAAATTTAAATGACAAAAGGAAAAGAAAAAAAAGCCATACATTGTGATAGTTTTTAGACAGATATGCCTTTTTGCTATAAATCCAGAGGGATATGCTGAAATATGGAAGGACAGTAAGGATTTCATTCATCCTATGATACGCATTTTATTTACTGCAAGCCCTGAAACAGGAAGTTAAAACTAAACCTGGGTGCATTGTGGCTTGTAAAAGGAACTGGCTACAAATGCTCATTCAACATGGGAAAACACTAATTCCATTTGACCTTAAAAGAAATAAAGATTTTGTCACACAAACCACTTCAGGAATGGACGAAATTTTCTCAACAAGGGGCTTCAGGAGCTCTGGTTTGTTGGACGAAGTCACAAAATTAACCATAAGTTCAGGCAGACCACTATTGACATCCCTGGAAAACAATTTGTAATCATTGCGTTAGTTTCTTGTGATATTTGTATCTGCATTTTCAAATTTGAAGGAAAATAATCCCTATAAGAAATACAGAGATATGGGGATATATACTAATGCTGAAACTAGCAAATGAGCAGAATGGTTACCTAAAGGAGGTAAAATATTTGCATTGGGTTTTATGTGCATGCATGGATATTCATCGAGAGAAAAAGGTTAAAAAATGATGGGCATTCAATTGGATATGTCAAGATACTTGAGGTAACAGAAGGAACAAAACATTTTTCTTTGTTATTGGTCAAATGTCCAAGAATATCTTCTTTCAACAACATCAAGAAAATGCAACCTCATCAAGCATATGCATCTCCATGGGTTTCACATATTTTTAATGAACTAAGATAAAAATCGGATAATTAATTCTTTATATTTATACAGAGAAATATATTTTTGGCTCATTTTTTTTCTTGCTTTTATTTCTCACAATTTCCCTTAATGATCTGACAAAATAAATTTCACAATCATGATGTAGAAATGGACACAGAGGTTTTTGAGGTCTGTAGACTCCATATATGTTCTTTCACAAATCAGTGTCTTCTGCATGCAATGATGCAAGAAAAAGAATGAGAAGTATAGCATGCTTAGATCTTTGAAGTGAAACCAATTCTAACCATACGAGAAACAATAGAAGTCAGTATACCTGCCTGTTCTCAGCATTAGATGCTTAAGAAATCCAGCATGGGAATGAACATCATACGGAGAAAGGCCTAATTTTGGGTCTCTCCAACAATCTTGAATAGCTTTGATAACCTATTAACCAGAAATGCAAATCAAGGGACAGGAAATAGTAAATTCTGCTAGAATGAAGCATAATGATGACAGTGTAATTGACATGATTAACAAAGTTGTGTACATTATTTAACACGAGTATAGGCAGGACCAATTGCGAAAATGTTTGATGTAGATCCTAATACAAATAACAGAAAATGTTTGATGCAGACCCTAATCCAAATAACACATTGTGCAAAATACAAAATCTCCTGACATCTGGATAAACCAATCAGCTAGATAAATGTTAAACTCTTGAGCTCAATTTGTTTCAGGCCTTTCACGAACCATGTAAATTAACAAACAATTCCATGTTGATACTTAGAGTATCTCAATCTATGAATCATAATCTCAAGTGACAAAGACATGATAGACATTAACCTAGAGAAATAACTGAAAATTTTTACAAATGATTGATTTGTTCCCCCTATTCCCCGCTAGAGAATGAATAGGAAAAACTTAAGCTATTTCTCCTCAACTTACATGCCTCACCAAATCACTATCTTCTTGCAAGCCTAAGAGGCTAAGATTCAAATCTTCAACGGAGGATCGCTGCATTAATTCACCCCAAAGGCCATAACTAAGTAGGATAAGATTTTATAACTCCAGTGCAATGTTAACATGCTACTGACTAGCAAATAGGTGCAATAGTGTGGACCGTGATTATTGGAGAGAAAGAAAGCACAAAATACATCCATAAACACACAAAACAATAACTTATATATACATCTACACATAAAAATGCAACTTATACAAACAGACATGACACCACATTGAGTTTTCCTAAATCTAGTTGCAAAATATTGTTATTGTCCAAGTTATTTCCTTCAAACGAGACCATCTCATCATCAAGACAAAAGAATCAGATAGAAACTTTACCTAAAAGATCTAAAATGGATCAAATGGTAATAAGGAAGGCCAAATGTACATGAGCTTGGATCCCCCAGTATGGCAGAATAAGATAATTGGTCATTACATGTGGAACCTTCCTGTTCCATGTTTATAGCAGGTAGACTTGTATTGAAAATAAATGAGTGTTTGCTTAAAATTTCTAGTTAACTATGGTCACCCAACCCTGATCCTTTTAGGTAGTTTTTCTATTTCGTACCACCCTTTGTATGAAAAGAACACTGTGTCTCCAACACTTGGCATTAGCATGTGCATCCGTGCGTATTAGCTGAAGTGATGCAGTGACTTTAGTCATGCATTTTCATTTCTCTGCAGAAACCAACTGTGGCTGGGTAGTATCCCTAAAATTACACTATTTAAAATGTAAATCTGTGTGCATCCCTTGAATTTCACCAAAACAATTGACTGGCACGCAACACAGAAAAACCATAATTAAATCTATTAAAAATGGATAGAACACATGGGGGTTTCTGTCCATACTAAGTAAATATATTTTTTAATTTATTCATCAGAGACAACCGACCATAGTATCTGATAACAAGATTCTATGAAAGAAATCATGTATACTGTTTCAATGATATGAATCAACATATCACGTACCTCATTGGCAGGCTTACTTTGTAATAAGCATTTATTGACATTAAGAACCCTATCAAAATAGCCAGGAGCATGCAGGCCCAATGCATAGCCAGCAGCATCACTTGGTTTCTCTTGTAACAAGCCTCCAGGTAGCCATGCCTTACTACCGAATGAGAATTCCATCTGCAGAGCAAAGAAAAGCAGCAAAAGGCATTTTTTAGTGGTCTTTTAACTATTTACAATTTACATAACCTAATCTCTTCTTGGATGTAAGTTGATGAAAAGGTAATTGAAGTGAACTGTGTGACATCAACATGAAGATTCTCAACACATGCAATTACTGCAAAATGATTTCCAAAACCAGGATATTGAACTCATTACTGAAAAGCAGGCACAAAGTGGTTTGCACATCCCACACATTGGTGGTTGACAAATGATTACCAGTCGTGTTTTATCTTCTTCTAGTGAATCTAGTGATGTTTAGCATAGTATTCTTGATGGCAGAACTTGAAAACCTTGGAGGAACCTGCAACAAAATCCCATTCTACTTTCACCTTGAGATCAATTTTCCCTTCATTGTCCTTGACAATGGCATCATGTCACTTTCTAATTTACGGACTCATTTGTATTGCATCACTAATTTTAGAACACACTTTGTTCACTAAATTTCAACACACAGAAGTGTTGGTGATTGTTTATCAATGGACAGTCCAATAGCTGGTAACCTTTTAATTTGATGTAATTTGTCTTAATTCAGACTCGGGCAATTATTCACATTCTATAAATATACTACCACAGAGTACAATAGTAGTATCCAATATCAACAAATCTATGTCTTAAGTGTCTAGGTTTTGTATTTTTCAGGCTATCACACAATTCTTTTACACAAAAATGGAGACTAATCTATCTGCGGAAGACAGCAAAAGACTTCCACAAGTATGCAATCCAACAAAATCCAACAATGTCCAACAAAGGTGACTGAACTTACCTTGTTCCTATAATGAAATTGGATTTCACAGGGAATAATGGGCTTCACGATGTTAAAAGATTCCAGGTCTTTATCAGAAAACTTCCCCACGTGTATGACCAACTCTCGGACTTGTTGTTCTTTAGCTCTGGTCTGCGCCTCATACAGTAGATTTTGTGTTTTACAGCCTCCACAATGTAAAGCATATTCACATGGGGCTTCCACAAAGTCCCAGTGAGGGGATATTGTCTTCAATTTAGTGACCTGCACCTCTCACAAATTAATATGGCACCATAAGCAGCGAGAACTGGATTATAAAAGTAGTTTAGCCATACTGTATACCTGTAGATAACATGGAAAATCACAAAGAAATAGTAAAACTGGCAAAAGTAGCACATCCACTATGTTTCATGTTTTTTGCTAAGTTACAATACAAGAGAAAGGGGGAAGTCAACATGGTAGAGCTAGGAGTAAAGGCACAATCCAAGCACAACCTCTGAAAGGGCCTTTTAATGTCTCATAATTATGAAATTTAATTTTCTAAAGCCACGTCTTTTTTATTTTTCCAAGTTTTTTAACTTAGATATATCAACATTCTTGTATGCAAACAAGATGAGGATAATCTCAGTAGTCTAGCTAGTACAAATTGACTTGTGGCCATGCAACTTGAGCACATAGTTGTTGGAATGAAATCTTTGACCTCCAAAGAGTATAGATACACATTAGACTTTGATAGGGTGGTCAGCATTATATATTTGCTCATGATGGCTGTCAAGGTGTTGAGGAGAACAGATTACATGGCCTAAGTATATCTAAATGGAGAGAGAGAGAAGCTTCTGGAGCTGACGACCAGTGATTGGAATTGAAGGCATTGTTGAGTTGAAAGTTTCTGCTTATGTAATATAACGGCTTCACAGTTGCATCCAATTGGACTCAGCTACCGCTGTATGAATGGGTGACAATAAAATGAATTTTTCATGTTTGGTTGCTAAGCTCCATCCATTGATTTCTTCAAAAGACTAACATTCGAAAATATGACAAGAGTACAAAATGTAGAGAGCTCAGCAATTTAAATTTTGCATGTTTGATCGCGCAGAGTGTGTACGGCCACAAAAACAATGGACAATTCCCTATCCGATATCTCTTACTCTCAAGAAAGAAGGAAAGAAATAAATGATTTCTGAAAATGTTAAAATTCTAGAGAGAGCCGAGAAACTGAAACTTTTACTCAAGTAAGTATAATTCACCTCTTATCTTTATTTTGAAAGCGAAAGAGCAACGAAACCCACAACGAAGTCAGAACATTTTTTCCCCATTTTCACAGCTACCAAACAGAGCAAGAATATAATTCCTTCGGTGAAATTCGAAGACAAACATCAGAAAAGATTATGTCAAACCTCAGCGTAGTTGTCCTTTTTGCGGGTGACACGGCCGAGGAAGCGTTCGCCTGGGAGGGCACGGTCGCACATGACGACGAAACCAGTGTCGGCCACCTTGCACAATCCCTTCCCTTTGAAAGCCAGGCTTTCGCATTCCAGTTCCAAGGTCTGCCCTCTTTTCGGGAAATACGGCTGATTCTTCTTTCTATTATCAT
>CM065384.1:45687500-45835000 GCA_033060915.1 Euryodendron excelsum
GGACCAAACCCAATTGTCGCTGGCCTGACCTGCTGCCTTGCAAAATGATATAACCTATAGGTACATATATACACCTATATATATATATATATATATAAGTAAAAACTGTAAAATGATATAATCAACAAACAGTCATATATATATATATATATATACATGTATATATCAATTCAATTGGGAATTTGAGACCAAACTCAGTGACTCACCATCATATTATCGCTATCATTACAATTTTACAAATCAATTAGAAAGCATACTTTGCTAATACCTGTAAGAGAATGAATCATGAAGCACGGACACTGAAGGTGAGCGGCGAGGTTTTCTTCTCCGAAGGTGAGTCTTTCTTCTCCGTCTCTCTCTCCTAGGGCTTTTTTTTTTTAATGAGTTTAAAAATTAAGTTGATTGAAGTGACCTGTAATTAATTGTGCTGAGTAAAATAATAAAAATTGTTAGGCTAAATAATAAAACATGCTGGGCTAAAAAATATGGAGGTGGGTTAAACTTTAATATTTAAAAAATTTAGACATAAAAATAAGGTGTTGGATTGGGCTCCCTAGACTACAATCCAGGAAAGCCTTAAGCATTCCTCTGCCCTTGGTTCCTAATAGTAGAGAACCAGCCCAAGCATGGCTTCCTTTTAATGTGTTAGAAGGGCTGCATAGTTTGTATTGCCAATCAGCTTATATGTGCTATTCTGGAGTAAGATGGCACCTAATCGTGTTCGATTTGCATATGTAATGATTAGGATGGCACACCATTGAGTCTGATGTGAATGGAAGGGTAAGAGAAACGGCAGATTATATGCTTGATATCGCTTATGCTTGCATATGTACATCGTGGTTAATAATTCCTAAACAATTTGGTCTGTTCTTGGTTTAAAAAGGAACCTTGCCAATCATCGTTTGTGACCATGGTGACTGAATTTCCTTGTGAAAAATGCTAGCATTCCGTTTGACTGACCAATACATGAGACTCACATGTATTAATTGGCGTCAAATCAATCGGCACGACCAATAACCTATATTCACATGTAGTAATTAGCGTCAAATCAACAGGAATAACTGTTATTAAATGACTTATTTTTTTACCAAATTCTTTAATGCAGGTGTCTACACTTGATGATACTAGCAACCTCAGCCAACTCAGCTAACTCACCAGTGACGGGTATTAGTTCTACTCTTCTCATTAATTTAGATTAATTTTTTAATTTATATGTGCAGTCTCCGAGGCAAAATTTTGAATATGTACATTAAAGCTATTTAACTATCCCCACAATACGAGAACAAAAAGAAAAAGTCCAATTTAAACACTAACGCAGCCCACGTCGGGCTCAGTTCACCACCACGTCAATGGGGCTTGTGCCCTCAAGTCAGCAAATACAGCAGCCCGAACAAAGTCATTGCAACACGTGAGAGTTGAAATTAGGCACGTGAGTAAAGATAAGACCTTGACGGAGATAACACCAGAACGCAGACATGAGACACCCAATTCGCACATGTGTTCCCGTTCTATATATATATTCCACATTTTCCCCATTTTTTAAACGTCTCGAGACAAGACAGTGACAATGATCAGCCAACTGCTCCCTTTCTCTGTCTTGCTATAGAACCCCCAATTCACTCTTTCCCTCCTGTTCGTCTTTGCAATAAACAATTCATAGCTCAGTTGCAGAAGAAAACATGGGTTCCTTCAAGTGGGTCTTCTTGATTCCCACCCTTCTATTGTTTGGCCCAAAACCACCCAGTTTTGCAGATGACTCTTCTTTGACCTCAAAAGGGTTCTCAGAAATTGCCGCAAGCTTCCTCAATTATGCCAAGAAAGAAGAGGTATTTGATTGGATGGTGGGGATTAGGAGAAAGATACATCAGCATCCGGAACTGGGTTATGAGGAATTTGAGACCAGTAAGCTTGTCAGAGCAGAATTGGATAAAATGGGTATTCCGTACAAATACCCAATTGCTGTTACTGGCGTCGTCGGCTTCATCGGTTCAGGCAAGCCACCTTTTGTTGCAATCCGGGCCGACATGGATGCTCTGCTGATGCAGGTTTTTTCCCCCAAATTTTAGAAACTTATTTTTTCTTTGGCTTACTGTGTAAATGCCTATTTTTCTGAAATTTTCTTTACTGGTAATTTAAGTAGATTGATGTTGACTTTTTTGGATTGTGCACTTTGAGGACTTAATAGCTTAATCATATATAATAGTTATACGAATTTAGGCAATGGGGACAGTGTTTATGCTTGTGCATATGTGATTAAGTGGAGGAAAAGGAGATGAAAATATGTGCTGTGAAATATATACATGAGGTTGTGATTTTTTTTTTTTTATAGGAAATGGTGGAATGGGAGCACAAGAGCAAAATTCCTGGAAAGATGCATGCTTGTGGGCACGATGGTCATGTTGCGATGCTTCTTGGCGCTGCAAAGATTCTTCAAGAGCATCAGGAACTCTTACAGGTTCATTTTGTGACACTTGCTTACTACTTTCTGATAAGGTCTGAATAACATTGCCTGTTCTCTATTCTTCACAGGATGGTTGATAGTTTCCATGTTATTTGGCAATTCCTTTGTCTATGTTTTTAGGTGCTTAAACACTCTTGACACTCCCAGTTTAGAAATAGATGCCTTGGAAACTGGTTCATATGCTTTCTTTATAGGCTAGTTGTACAGTACAATGATGGCCACGAGTGTCTAACTGACAATTGTAATGAGAAATAGTCTCCATTTTGCCACCACATGAGAGATGACTAGAATCAAATGGGATTCCACAATGAGCAAGCTCAGTTTTAACCTTAACGATATTGTGTGACATTTTCATGAGAGTAATTGATACTTGTGCATTGCCATACTAGCGTGTCCATATGATTTTCCGTTTGTTTTCTATCCTTCATTAATCATTCCTGGAAGCATGACTGGGAAATAAGTAGATTCCACTATAAGTTTTTTGAAAATAAATGTTTTGCCAATAAATGGGGTATATGCCTTTTTTCATCTTTGTCAAATAGATGTTTGAATTGTTTCTTTGTATTTTTTTTTTGTCTGGGGCAATAGGGGACAGTTCTTCTCGTCTTCCAACCAGCAGAGGAAGGAGGTGGAGGGGCAAAGAAAATGATAGATGCCGGAGTACTTGAGGGTGTTGAAGCTATCTTTGGGCTGCACGTCTCTCCTGACTTACCCATAGGTCAAGTCGCCTCCAAACCTGGACCTCTTTTGGCTGGGAGTGGCTTTTTTGAAGCAGTTATAAGTGGAAAGGGAGGTCATGCGGCCATTCCTCAGCACTCAATAGACCCAATTTTAGCAGCTTCAAATGTGATTGTCAGCCTACAGCATCTTGTTTCACGAGAAGCTGATCCACTGGACTCTCAGGTACATTCCAATTTTTGACTAACATTTTTATCCCTTTTGAATTTTATGCAGAATTTGAAATGGTATAGCTAAATTTTTTATCTGCAATTTTTTTTAGCTCTTTTATACTATTAAACTATCATGTTCAAATCTTGTTACTAGAATGAAATCGCTTGTCTCGATTCATAATTCCATTCATTATTGTCGCAGTTAACAGACTATGACAAAATGCAGAATGCTGCTGCTGTCATTAGAGTATGCGGTTTTGTAAGAGATACATTTTTTGGGTTTTTAGTGAAAAATTGGCACTGCTGAACTTTCTCTGGTGTTTTGTATTTGGTAGGCCATGCTTGACAATTTCAACAATTACTGAGACCCCAACCACAGTTTCATCAGTTCACTTAGGAAGATTTTTTTTTGGTTTTGTTTGGTAAGATTGTGTGTGTGTATGTATAGAAGATATTTAAAGTGTACAAAATACAAGGGGCATACCCCAGGCCATAACATCAGAGGATGGAGATCATCAGTCCATGGAACTGATGAAAGCCATCCAAGACACAACGAAGCATATCAAACACAGCGTACAAGACTATACAATGACCCATTCTAGATTCAGACCAAAGCCCTCAAAGCTTTAAACACCTGAAGTGGTAGTTGTCAATTTTGAGCAAGAGATTGATTTGCTGTATTATTAGAGATGCCTTTAATGCTAGCAGCTCTACATGTAACTAGGTTGATAATCTCCTTAGTAACAGTAACTAGATCTCAGTACAAATTGAAGAAAATTCTTGAGTTCTTTTCAGCCCAAGTCACATACACCATGGTAGAAAGTACCAGCTTAACCAGAATGTGCCTAAGGTTCTCAACTTTGAAAGTGTCACAGGCCCATTGGAGAACATCCTTGCAACTATTAGCTTTGTTCACTAATGAAAGATTGCAGTAGGCAGACATATGAACATCATAACCAATATTTGCATCTACCACGTGAAAGGTCAATTAGATGGTGAATAGGTGTGGATGAAATAAATCATCAGTGGGTTGAATTTAGCTGCTAAAGTTTCCTTTTTTATGAAATTTTTTTAGAAACTTGATGTTTCATTTTATATTGTGAAGTGAAACGTGAAAGATCAATTGATGTTTCATTTTATAATCCAGATAGAAAATTGAACCAGGTTTTGCCAATCCTTTGCAGGCTCGCTATAAACCTTTATCTATACAATAGTTATGCTTTCAGGTGTAAGAGTTCTCCTACTTGCTTTTAGAAATATGGATATGTGATGTGCTCTTGAAGGGGAGAGAATGGTACTAATAAGGTGACTCGACTGGAATGTATTGGCTTAAAACGGTCATCCACCCAAAAGTGCATGTTCTTCCTTGTGGTATGCTCCAAGATATTTTAATTGGAAAATACATGATGTTCAGTTTCCTTGCAGGTGGTAACAGTTGCTAAATTCCAAGGAGGTGGTGCATTCAATGTTATTCCAGATTCTGTCACAATCGGGGGCACCTTCCGAGCCTTCTCAAAGGAAAGCTTTATGCAACTCAAGCAAAGAATTGAAGAGGTAGCATTTAATTATGCACTGTGCCACTAGAGTAAATATTATGACAAAAGTTTTAAAAACTTAAAAAACACTTTTGAACTCTCCACATAATTTTTATTAAGAATAAAGAAGCTTGTGGCAGATGGTTCTATAAATTTATATTAATCAGAAATATCGCTTTGAATAGTACTATAATTAATCAATTGCTTATCTTGGATAATTTAGCATGCTGGTATATGATTATTTGTTTCCAAATTACTTCCTTTGCAACTTATAATGTTTTTTTGTTTTTAATCTACGATATTCCTCAAAATTTTTTGCTGAATAGTTTGAATTGTTAAAACTGGCAACCTTTTCATGTTATTCTTCACTATTCACGGGCTAATTCTTTTCACTAACAGGTAATAACCGGGCAAGCCACGGTACAAAGGTGCAATGCAACTGTTGATTTCTTTGCAAAAGAGAAGCCTTTCTTTCCTGCAACCATAAATGATAAAGGCTTGCACGAACATTTTCGAAATGTTGCAGGGGATATGCTTGGCATTCTTAATGTTAAGGACATGCAACCTTTGATGGGGTCTGAAGATTTTTCATTTTACCAAGAAGTGATACCTGGTCACTTCTTCTTCCTCGGTATGAAGAATGAAACAAATGGAAAGCTTGCGTCAGTACACTCGCCCTACTTTAAAATCAATGAAGACTCACTTCCGTATGGAGCAGCTCTTCATGCATCATTGGCTGCTGGGTATCTTCTTGAACTCCAGCCGAGGACTGTCGTCCTGAGTGGAAAACATCATGATGAACTGTGAGGTTCTTTCTTGAAGTTTTTTGATAATTAACATGGACCCTGAATTGGTCAGAATGCTACTGCAAGTTCACAGGGTTTCTGGATGTTTGTTGATGAGCGTTCGAGTGACTTTTCACTCATGCAAATTGTTTCTAAGACAATATTATGCTTCCCAACAAATTATTGTATCAAATTTATATTTTTTGGGAATTTGTTGGAATGGGCAATAAGCAATAATTTCTCTCTAAGATATCAGAACTCAGATTGGTGAAATGTATTGGGCTCAAGTCTCTCGGTTTACGTTTGTTACTCCATTTCTATTTTGTTTCTTTCTTTGTATGAATGTTTGCATCTACGTGAAGGATAATATTTGAGAGTTTCATATGCATTGTGGAACTCTTTACCTAACATTTTAAACTTTTGGAACTATTCGTGTTCTAACAATTCTTAGCTGGTAGTAAATGTTGTGCTCTCTTTGCATTTTTTTTGGGTTAAAACACGGGGATTTTTTTTTCTTTTAGCAACAGCTTTTTACACCAGATAGAGAAATGCGAGTTGTGTTAAGCAAGCCAATTCTTGTTTCTACATAATTCCTATGCTGTGATTGGGATCTGCATCAGAAATTGAATGCTGAGTCCTTTTCTTTTCTTTTTGTTTTTTGCTAACAAGTGGTTGAACCAATTTGCGTGCACTCGACTAATCTCAAGATATGTGCAGTCTTTCTATCACACACAAATCGGATAATTATCGTGCCAAAGACCTTGGATTGGGGGTGACTTCAAAAAATTAATAACATCTAAAAGGTTTCAAACCTAAGATCTCAGAAAGAGTAGGTCCCGAGCTCGAAAAAAGGTCTAGTGGTCAAATAGTTTTGAATACTCAGTGATAACACCTATCAAATTTGTCATGTGATATTTTTCTTTAAAAATCTCTTCACTATTCTACAAACTCAAGATACTAATGTATTTACATATCACGGGTCACCATTTGATAAGAATTATACCGAGTACTCAATACTACCTAACTATTGAACTATTTTTTCTAAATTCTTTCAAACCTTGAACATCAAGGCAGGTTCCCTGGGATCCTTTTCTGTGTGCATCTGATGCTCGCAAGATCACTGGGTTGACTACTTTGTGTGTGCATATGAGGGTGTTTTTGCACCGCTAACGTGGCACCAAGATGTGCTTATGCATAAAGCAGAGCACAATTAGTGGGTAGTGCTTCAATGGAATCCGATACTGTTTATAGTAAGCCGCTCTCTTTGCATGCTGTGTATATCAGCACTACTTGCCTTGAAAAAACTCAAGTAGCCGTCCCACTTATCACGAATTTCTCCATCTTTTCTACTCTACTCAGCATCTATCTTCCGTACTTTCTCCTGCATAGCCATGGTATGAAATCTGAAACTCTTTAGTTTTCTTTCATCAAATATGGATCGAAACTCAACCTATGTCAATTTCCTCTAGTAAACTGTATTGATTCGCTGTGTCTATTTTTCTTTAATATCAGTTAGATATTTACATATACACTTGAGCTACAATAAAAGTTATGTGATCTAATCAACCTCTTAGCATGGTTCTCTGCTACATTTATGACTGGTTATGATGGCATTACAGGAGGGTGAAAAGGATCAAGCAGGTAGGAAAAAGATGAGCATAGTTGTTGGACCATGGGGGGGTAATGGTGGAAACTATTGGGACGATGGCAGTTACACTGGGGTGAGAGAAATTACACTTGTTTATGGTCTCTGCATCGATTCAATCCGCGTGGTGTATGATAAGAATGGTAAGCCTGTTGCAGCAGAAAAACATGGAGGTGTTGGAGGTAACCGAACGGCCGAGGTAAACTAGATCTGAAAATTCCCCAAAATTGTTTCATTTCTTAGTTGTGATGCCATAGAATAGATGTAATTCATTTGATAAGGTGTTGATTTAGTGTGCATAGGCAGGTTAAAGCATGAAGAGAGTGCTGCAATACAAAAGATTTCAAGCACAACACTTGTCAACATATTTTGATCATAAAACAAGGGGACTAAAACTCACATTTTTGTATTGCAGATAAAGCTGCAATACCCCGAGGAGTTCTTAACGAGCGTTAGCGGCCACTATTGTCCGGTGGTGTATGGCGGCAGCCCCGTAATACGGTCACTGACGTTTAAGAGCAACCAAAGAACCTACGGACCATATGGAGTTGAAGAAGGGACACCATTTTCTTTTTCGACAGATGGAGGTCTAATCGTGGGCTTTAAAGGGCGAGGCGGTTGGTATCTAGACGCAATTGGCTTCCGGTTATCCCATGTTCAAACAAAAAAACTCTATCAAAAGGTTCAACAGAAGCTTAAGAAACTCATGAGCACTGCCTCCAGATCTTCTTCAGCCCTGAAAGATGGTGAAGAGCCTTGAAAGACTCTGTACATTCACCAAGTTAAAACCACCATAGTTGATGCCCTATTGTAACAACGAATCCCTCTTTATGTTCTCAGCATCTTAGAAGTTTTCTTTTCCCACTGTTGTATTAGATCATTGTCTGTTGAAGTCTGTAGTAAATCCCCATTGGCTTGACTTATCTACAAAGTTAATAAATCTTTTGTGATTTCCTCACCAATCACCAATAGTGTTCTAGGTCTCAACTAAAATCCCATTCTAGGGTATCCAAAGAGAGACAGGGGCAGAGAGAGAACAGACAATTGCCCTGAAAAAAATGTATACACCCAAGACATTTTTAATCAAGTCAAAAGATACAAACCCTAAGTCATCCTCTCATTTCAGGCATCATTTCACATTATTGTAGCCAGTAACTCTCACATATCAACAATTGGACTCAGGCCGGATCCTGTGCTCCAACTGCTGATTTCCTCAAAAGCCACCAAAACAGAGGTCCACATAAATTATGGCAGATCACTGCACTATATGTACAAAACCATATTTACTTCAGTACCACCTCAGAGAACTGAAAGCCCGATGCATAAATTCTCCATGTGGAGTTGAAGAAGAGGTCAAATCACGAGTGCCTCGAGACCAAAATATAGCTCCTATGGCTTCCCTCGGCCATATGATGCATAGTATCTAAAACCAAAGTAGCTTAGGAAATGAAATAGGAGCTCCTACGGCTTCCCTCGGCCATATGATGCAAAGTACCCAAGGAAGGCTATCAAGTACAACTCAAGTAGCTTAGGAAATAAAATAGGATCTAGACTTATAGGCCTCTAATTTTGTATTGCCTGTGAAGAAGTGCATTTGACATTCCAGTAGCAGAAGTGCTCATGCACCATTCAGTTGTCCCTAGGCTTTAACTCAACTAAACTTCCTAGCCTTCCCTCTAATTCACGCCGCTTATCAGATTTCTCCTCAATTATGGTATTCCTGGAGGATCTCTCAACCTCTTGGCCAGCATAATCTTCAACTGTACTCCACCATTCATTGTAAGGTTTTCCTCATCTGAACAAATTAAGAGGATATTTAAGAAAATTGATTTTCTCTATCACACCAAATTTCAACGTCCACTCATAAGTTCTTAGTATTGCAACACCAGTCAATATACACAATGTAATTACATTCACTTCAAGGTTCAGAACTGGCTCCGAGAAATAGATTAATATAACATGAAACAGGCAATCTAACAAAGTCACCAGAAAAACATCAAATTTGGATGTGTTAACACAGCACCCAATGAGCATATTGCTCTACACAAGCCAAACAACGTACAATCAAAAATGAATTTTAGAAACTTTAAAGGGATAAAGAAAATAATTAACATCAAAATTCATTCCATCAGTATAAATGTTCCTATAACAAGAAATAAAACTCAAATATTATGATTCCCGGCAAGTAGACAAGCCTGTTACCAGTATTATATTTAAAAGTTAAAGCACACCCGTATAGAGAGACAAACAAATATAAATAATGTGTGGGTAGAAGCCTGTTCTAAGCATTATGGTAAAACATGCAGTACCGGTACACAACATACATAAAACCTACATTGCAGTTGACTCAACCCAACTCCTTTCAACAGGAGATGGAATCCAAATATACTTCAGCACATGTGACTGACTAGCATTCAGTAGCAGGGGAAGCAAACAATGGCATAGAGGTAGAGCATAATAACTGGACACAATTAACATAAGTTCTACATTAAATTGAATATCGAATTCAGTCAAATTTACACATAATTTCTTCAAACAGAAAATAAAAACCCAAATACCATATTCCACACCCGAGTCCAGTGGACCATATTCGATTACCCACGGGCCTTGAGATCGGCAAGGCGCCTGGTCAAGTCGTCCTCGTCGACCTTCTCTGACGTCTTCACCGATACCGCATGCGCTGCCGGCTGCGGCAGCCCCACCGACACCTCCAGGCCATAATCGTCCGCCACCTGCTGCATCAAGCTGTTGACGTCGCCCTCAGGAGTCGACAGAGAGGTGCTTCCGGCCATGGAGCTTTCCATAAACTCGGCCTGCACCTCCATGTTGACAAACTGGCGTTCGAACTGGTCCATCGTCTCCGACATCTTCTGCAAGTTGCCCGTCGTAAGCGAGGACTCGAGGGATTTCACAATCGAGGACATGGACTTGCTGATGGTGGACATCTTGGCCTGGGTGTCGAGCCTGGCGACGACGGCATCGAGGCGGGACGCGAGGCGGAGGTAATTCATCTGCTCGCTGCGCTTGCGGATGGAGTTCTCGGCGTAGATTCGAGCGCCGTCCATGTTGCCCTTCTCGATCGCCTTCTTGACCTTGAGTTTTTCGGCCTTCTCGTCCTTCTCGCACTTCTTCGCCTGGCGTTGGAGGCTCTTCGACGTGAACTTGAGCTCCATGATCTGGTTCAGCAATTTCTCTGTGTTCCCCATCTCCGATCTAGGGTTCGTAGAGAGAGAGAGAGAGAGAGAGAGATCAAATTGCGATCTAGGATTGGGAGAGGCCGATCTCTACTTTGTTGTCGAGAATCGAATTGATCGTTGTTTAATCTCTATTCGAGTTAGGGTTCGTTGGTTTGCTTCAGCGAAATTTGTTTGTGATTTATAGTTGCTATTTCCGAATTTGGATCGTGTGTGACGCAAACACGTTGCAGAACGCGTCTGAGTTCAATCAGTGACTGCTGTGTTTGGTTGGTCTTCAATGAAACGGGAAGATTATCATCACTCTTCTCATAACCGCTCCTTTGGAATGGTCCTTTTCTATATATATTAAATAATATTTATATATTACTCTAAATTACAATTTAAGAGGAGCGTTCTAATTATTTTAAATTATAATTTAGGTAATAATCGAACAGGTTTACCGTTTACCAAAGCTTCCAGTTTTAATTTTTTTTTCCATAATTTATCTCTAATCCTTTTACTAAAGCTCCAAACTCTTCTTATTAGAAGATGCGACGCACAGTTTGGGATTAAATTGTCATCCCCAAACACACTCCATCCCATTGTTCAAAAAATTATATGAAAATACCTAAAAATTAGTCCACATGAATTGATCAAGTGGTCAAATTAGATACGATCATAATTTAGGCTTTATTTGATAATTAAGGAGAGGAGCAAAAATTAAATAACTATTACTTTTCCTTATTTGATTTGTAGTGTGAAAAAGGATGAAAAAAAAAATACAAGGGAAATAAGAAAGAAAAAGAAAAAAATAAAAAAGAAAAGAGAGGGAAATTTGAATTTGAAAATTGGGAAAAAAGTTATTTAAATTCTCCTATTTTTTTTCTTTCCATTTCCCGTCTAGAGCTTGTTTTGAACTTGGGAGAGGGAAGGAAAGAGAAGGGAAGGGAAAAGAGAAAATGAAATAACAGTGGAAAGTAAGAAGAAAGAGAAAGAGAGAGAATGATTTAAAATTTTTCATTCCTTGCTCCTCATCTTTCCCTTCCTTTTCTCTTTTTGATAGAATCAAACAAGAGAAAGAAAAATGAAAGTCAAAATTTTTTCTCCTCTTCCCAATCTCCCCCAAGTTCCAAGCGGGCTCTTAGAATCAAATAAGGAAAAATGAATTTCTTTTCACTTTCCTTTTATTTTCTTTGCAAATCAACAAAGAAAATACATCCATTTTTCCTATCATTTCTCTCTCCCTTTCTTTCTATTTCCTTTCCATGAGTATCAAATACACCCTTACGTTATGATGGGGGTTGATCTGGCAATGACTGATCAGGACTCCCAACAATGGGTTGACCGTCGCTCGTATCGAGAACATGACACCCAAGGTACATGCCAAGTAAGAAAATAATGGAGTTCAACCCTGAGAGCTCCAGTTGACTCGAGCATGGCTGAGCAAACCATGCCGAGCCCAACTATGGCCGATCACGACTGAGCAGACCATGGCCGATCACGACCAAGCAAACCATAGCTGAGTAAGACCGAGCAGGCCATACCGAGCACGAGCAGGCCATACCCCTAGCAAACTTTGTGGGACAGTGCCAATCATTCCCCCTCACCTACCACGCTAGTGGGGCCATCACTGACAACTCAATCATGATAACGTACTTCAGGACCTCTAGCGTAACAAGAGGTAGTCACCTTCTTCGCTCTGACACACGCCACCTTAAAGTGTAGAGATGGTCCTCTCGAGTATTCTGACACCGCTCTAACCCTCCAACTAGAGGCCGCCACGTGAAGAGGCCACCTACCACCCTCATGCAAGCATACAAGGGGAAGAGTTCAACCCTTTCGCAGGTACAAAAACACACGACTCTTAAAAAAACCCTAAGACATCTTTTCCTCTCCAACACTTGGATCTCTTTGAATCTGACTGGAACACCGAAGGGCCTTTGGCTCCTATCACACTGGTGGGTTTAGTGCAGGAGATCACCGGCCGGCTAAAGGGCAGTTCATCTCGGACCTGGAGGCAAGCCACCACGAGTTTACTGTATCATCAGCTGGCGCCGTCTATGGGAACTACTATCCTCGTGGCATTTCATGGTTTTAATTAGGTCTGGGATTAGCACCCTCCCAGAAGGAAACTCGATGGCCGACACCAGCGCAGAGAAGACGGTGGCTGACATGATGGCTAGCATGCAACAGTTGGTCCGTCAAAATGCAGAGTTACTCCAATGAAACCCAGCTCCTCCGGTAGAGATTCCACCGTAGCCCAACCCGTCGGCGACAGAACAAGAGGAGTAGAAGGTCGACAAGGATCCGTCCATCCCCCCCAACGGTAACGAAAACGACAATGGAGGACGGGTTGAGGAACTTCTCCTCCGCCTCGAGCCCCCTATCGAAGAAGCACAGACGAGCCACGCCATCCCATCGAGGACGGAGATGGTAGGCGACAAGCTGAAGAAATCCCATGCTTGAGACAAACAACTGAGGGCCATGCAAGCTCAGATGGCAGGAGTTTTGGCCGCGGTGGAAGCCAAAGCTCCAAACACCATGGACGCCCTCATTGGCCGAACGGCTTCCCTGTTCACGCAGAAGGTGATGGAATACCCACTCCCCCCGAAGTTTAAAATGTCGACTGTGGACGTGTTTGATGGATTTAAGGACCCGATGGACCACTTGGAGACGTTCAGGACGCTCATGCACCTACAAGCAGTGCCGGACGAGATCATATGCAGGGCTTTCCCCATCATGTTGAAGGGTTCGGCATGAACCTGGTTTAACAAAATCAAACCGGCTACGGTCTCCACTTTCAAAGAACTTAGTAAGCTCTTTGTGAGCCACTACATTAGGGCTCAGAGACAAAGGAGGCCTGCAGCGTACTTACTAACCATGATACAGAAAAAAGGAGGAGACGTTACGGGAGTATGTGGGGAGGTTCAACCAGAAGACTCTGGCCGTGGATGACATTGACGACAAGGTGGTCGTCACGGTGTTCACGAGCAGCCTAAGAAGTGGGAAACTCCTCTTCTCCTTATCGAAGAGGCTACCCTAAGACATGGCTAAATTGATGCTTCGCGCCCAGAAGCATATGAATGCAAATTGTGCCATAAGCGTCAGGCGAGAGAACGACAAAGGGAACGGCTTACTCACGAAGAAGAAGAGGTCGGGTGGAACCTCAAATGATGAGAAGGAGATAAAGGCGAGCAGAACTAGCAACCGGGCGAGGAGTCGAGGAGAAGAGAGACACAAGCACTATCGCGGTCTGGATCGAACATTCGCCCCACTCACGACGAAGTTGAAGGATGTCCTGATGGAGATCAGGGACGACCCGGACCTGAAATGGCCCGAACCTTTGAAGACGCCTTCGAGCATGAGGAACGGAAAGAGATACTACCAATTCCACCGTGATCATTGCCATGACACGGAGGACTGTATCGACTTGAAACGACAGATCGAGGATCTGATCAAATGGGGAAGACTTAGTCACTATGTGGCCGGTCGAGACCGAACACGGGGGGAACAATACAGCCCAGCAAGGACGAAAGCAACCACCTAGCCCATTGGAGAGATAAGGGTCATTGCAGGAGGATTCGCTGGAGGAGGAGAGTCCTCTTCGGTGAGGAAGAAGCATGTTTGGGACATTCGAACCGAGGCGGAAGTAATGCCGGTTGGGACGGTCAGCAAGAAGACAAATACCGAAGGCCCCGGGATCACCTTCACGGAGGAAGAAACGGCCGAGCTACACCAACTCCACGATGACCCTCTTGTTATCTCTGCGATGATCTCCAACTTTAAAACTTGGAGAATCTTGGACGACAGCGGGAGCTCGGCTGACATCCTATTCCGGAGGGCCTTCGAAAAGATGCAGATTGGCCAAGAGAAGTTGAAGCCAGTAAGTTGTCCCCTGGTTGGCTTCACTGGAGACCGAGTGGTCCCTCTTGAATCCATCGGGTTACCAGTCACCCTTGGAGAGGAACCGCACCGGACAATGAAAATTATGCACTTTCTAGTTGTGGATTGCCCATCTACATACAACACCATCATTGGTCGAATTGCTCTGAACCAGTTTAAAGCAGTCACTTCCACGTACCATCTCCGGATCAAATTTCTGACCGACATTGGGGTTGGGTGCACAAAGGGCGACCAGAAAGAAGCACGGGAGTGCTACATGGCCTCCTTCAAAGGAGAACCCAGCAGGGAGACCTTGGTCATCGAAGAGCTCGAGACAAGGGATGAGGAGGAAGTCAGAAGAGGCGAGTCGGCGGAAGAACTGGAAAATGTCCTGGTCGGGTCCCAAAAGCAGAACAGAATAGTAAAGATAAGGGGCCGCTACACCTAAAGAGTTGAAGCAATAACTGAGGAAATTCCTTAGGGATGACACTGACGTGTTCATCTGGTCTCACGAAGACATGCCTGGTATTGACACCCGAGTAGCAACTCACTACTTGAATATTGACCCTGAGGCCAGGCCGGTCAAGTAAAAGTGAAAGAACTTTGCACAGGACAAGAATGATGCAGTTGCTGAGGAAGCGGAGAAGCTGGTGCAGGCAAAGTTCATAAGAGAAGTACATTACCTCACTTGGCTCTCCAATGTCGTCACGATGAAGAAGTCCTATGGGAAGTGGCGGATGTGCGTTGACTTCACCGACCTGAATAAAGCGTGCCCAAAAGACAGTTTCCCCCTGCCGACCATCGACCTCCTCGTCGACTCTACCACAGGGTATGAAATGCTAACCTTTATGGATGCTTTTTCAGGGTATAACCAGATCCGGATGGCCGAGCGCGATCAGGAGCATACAACCTTCATCATAGACCAAGGGCTCTATTGCTATAACGTCATGCCGTTCGGATTAAAGAATGCAGGGGCAACATACCAACGGTTGGTCAACCTCATATTCAAATCATAGATTAGGCGCAATGTGGAGGTTTCAGTGAACGATATGTTGGTGAAAAGCAAGGAGGCTACAGACAGCTATGAGAGTGGCGTCTTACCAGCAGAAGATGCGCTAGTACCACAACTCTAGAGTTCGACCAAAAAACTTCACGACCGGGGATCTTGTTTTGAAGAGAGTCAATCAGTTCACTAAAGATCCCAAAGAGGGCATGCTTGGACCCAATTGGGAAAGACCTTACGAGGTGATCAGTAGTACTAGGAAGGGGACGTACAGGTTGAGGAACTCAGATAGCAAGGAGCTTCCGCACTCGTGGCATGTAGAACACCTAAGGAAGTACTACTCTTGAAGGAACCTTCACTGTAATCCTCCAAAATATTAATAAAAGTGACTGATCAGCAATTGTTTACTCAAATCGATATTGAATTTGTCTACTTGCGTGGAAACGACATAGAATCTGCTCGGTCAACGTGCCGAGTAGAGCCAGACGTCCTAAATGGCAATGGCACAGAAATTGAATCTGCTCAGTCAACGTGCCAAGCAGAGCCAGACGGCCACAATGGCAATGGCATAGAAATTGAATCTGCTCAGTCAAGTGCTGAGCAAAGCCAAACGACCTCAATGGCAATGGCATAGAAATGGAATTTGCTCAGTCAAGTGCCGAGCAAAGCCAGACGGCCTAAATGGCAATGACATAGAAATTGAATCTGCTTGGTCAACATGCCGAGCAGAGCCAGATAGCCTCAATGGCAATAGCATTGAATTTGTTCAGTCAAGTGTCGAGCTGAGCCAGACGGCCTTAATGGCCATGGCATTGAATCTGCTTGGGCAAGTGCTGAGCAGAGCCAGACGGCCTTAATGGCCATGGCAAAGCCCTGCTCAGGCCCTGACACGCCTCCAGATGTGCTTCAACTGGAGTCACTCCGCAAGGGTACGGAGGTCGCGCTTGTAGTAAAACCGGAGGATCCGATGTCGTTCTCTCCCAAGGGAATTCTGCAAATATAGCAACAAAGCTCAACTAGCACGGGTACTTATCTTAATGGATTGCAAATGAAAATTCTTATCTTTTCTTAACATAAAAGAGACCGAAAATATGTTAGTTTTGAGATGATGGTGGTTCTATGCTTCATGCAATAATTTAGTGACTAATAAAGACAACAAAAGCTAGTTTTATGTAATTAAGGAGAAAAGCTTGGACATGGTTGTTTTGATCCACCAATTCACAACAAGGGTTTCCAATGAGAGGTTTATAACTCAAATCAAGAATCACACCTTGGATTCTTGATTTGGAAAATGTCGACTATAAAAATGTGGGTTTTGTTTGATTAAGCATAAAGAGGGAATCTATAATTGGTACCCTAGAATCAAACCTTAAACATGTGCAATACCTATACCAAATATTGATTTGTGCATAAATATTGCCAAAGGGTTATGAATCTAAGTTTTTCTAATGAATCTCATGCTAAATCAAATGAAACCATATAATTTTGAGGATATGACTCTAAAGTTCATACAACCCATTTTCAACCCTTTGAAGATCCTTGGTGAAT
Source organism: Euryodendron excelsum (assembly GCA_033060915.1). Taxonomy (NCBI): domain Eukaryota; kingdom Viridiplantae; phylum Streptophyta; class Magnoliopsida; order Ericales; family Pentaphylacaceae; genus Euryodendron; species Euryodendron excelsum. The sequence continues at coordinate 45,704,426 of CM065384.1, forward strand.
CTTCACAACTACATCCAAGAGGTATTTAGCTACTAGAATCCATGTCAAAGAGCATAAAATAAGCCAAATCTACCATTAAACTATAAATACCTAGTGTTTGGTTGCTAAGAAAATGAGGGAAAGTGCCAAGAAAATGATGGAAAGTTGCTAGAAAAGGTAGAAAATCATTCACTTCATATATATATCAAACATTCACTTACAATGATCCAAAAGCAATAAATGACATTAAATACAAAGCATTAAGAGTAGATCTAACTAAAAACCTTACAAGATAACAAAAATCCACTTTTTGGAGCCTTCTTCCTGTCCAAACTCTGCAGAAAATGACCTATATCCCTTTTTGTCTCGAACAAAAGCTTTTATACTCTGCAGAAAACAGAGTCTGTACACACCGATCGATCGGTGTACGATCGATCGCCCGATCGAACGGTCCAGGCGATCGAACGCCCGATCGATCGTAAAACTGACCCCTCTGAAGTTTGCTTCTGTGTAGTCTGTTGAGAGAATTCCGACGTCACCGATCAAACGCCCAATCGATCAGAAAAACGCCCTCTCTGAAGTTTGCTGCAGAAGGTCGAACAGAGCATCGCCGATCGATCGCAAGATCACCGATCGATCGGTCATCCTCAAGATTGCCCATTTGCCTTAGTTTAAGCTCCAATTCCTGTAAAAAGTGCACAAAAGGAGTTTCAATGCATTTTGGGAGTTATAATACTAAATTAACACTGGAATTCAACTAATCAAATAACAATTTAAGTCAAAAGATTGCTATTTCTAAGAGTAATCAGGCCCAAGCCGTGCAGGCGGAGGCTTTATGCCCATTCAACATGTTAAATCGACAAAAGCCCTGCTCAGGCCCAGGCCGAGCAGGCAGAGGCTTTAGGCCTAATCTAAAAACTCAAGCAACAAAAAGTCTTGACCAGAGCATCCACTCTAGCTCTGCCGACCATGGCTAATCGACTAGAGTATCCACGCTGATTATCTAAACTCGCATTTTTGCTGACCACTTACACTGGCCAAATTTCAAAACCGACCAGATAAGAGTTTGTTAAACTGTCGGTCTATCTACTAATAAGAGTTCGTTTATTCTTAGAAGGTAACAAAATTCATAGATTAAAGCAAAAGCTACAGCAACGGGGGCAAACAGGGCTTTTTCATTCCATAAATGCATCCCACCTTTATGAAGCGACACCTGCCATTCTAAAATTTCCCCAACCACGCTTGGGGTACTCAGAGGAATTGGGGGTAACTGATGAAGGTTGATCTGGCAATGACTGATCAAGACCCTCAACAATAGGTTGACTGCCACTCGTATCGAGGACATGGCACCCAAGGCACATGCCAAGCAAGAACACAATGGAGTTCAACCTTGAGAGCTCCAGTTGACTCGAGCATGGCTGAGCAAACCATGCCGAGCCCGACCATGGTCGACCACGACCGAGCAGACCATAGTTGAGCAAGACCGAGCAGACCATAGCTGAGCAAGACCGAGCAAGCTATACTGAGCACGAGCATGACCGAGCAGGCCATACCCTGAGTAGACCTTGTGGGACGGTGCCGATCATTCCCCCTCACCTGCCACGCTAGTGGGGGCCGTCACTGACAACCTAATCATGATAACGTGCTTCAGGACCTCGCGTGTAGCAGGAGGTAGTCACCTTCTCCGCTCTGACACACGCCACCCTGGAGTATAGAGATGGTCCTTTCGAGTATTCTAACACCGCTCTGATTCTCCAACTAGAGGCCGCCATGTGGAGAGGCCACCTACCACCCCCATGCAGGCATACAAAGGGAAGAGCTCAACCCCTTCGCAGGTACAAAAACACACGACTCTTGAGAAAACCCTAAGACATCTTTTTCTCTCCAACACTTAGATCTCTTTGAATCTGACTTGAACACCGGAGGGCCTTTGGCTCTCATCACACCGGTAGGTTTAGTGCAGGAGATCACCGGTCGGCTAGAGGGCAGTTCATCCTGGACTTAGGGGCAAGCCATCACGAGTTTGCTGCATCATCACATTATATCAGAAATTATTTTTTATGAATGCATGTGATTACTGATTAAATTTTGGAGCAAAAATTTCCCTATATTATGATTTTACAGTGTCTAATTAGTTTGAATGCATGCATGTGTGAAATAAGAAAAAATTATAACTAACATGGGTAAGTGAAGATTTATTTCAAGATTAATGGCAGGCGTGGAGTGTGGCGGTAACTAGTTAAAAATCTTACTCCGATAATGCAAGAGTGAAAACTAAAAAAAAAAAAAAAAAGAAGACAAATTAAGATAAAATAAATATTAAAAAACCCCTATTATCTCCATTCACCCTGCATTTCACTCAAGGAGAAAACCCTTTAAAGCCCATGAAGCATTAGGGGGCAAGTCTTTTTACTTGCATGACATCAGTTTTGGAGCAATTTTTATAAAGGAGAACCTTGAAGGCCAACCAATGAGGACTTTCCTTAATTCTCAAATACTATTTTGCACGCAAAACTTTGATTAAGAATTTTTTTTTATTTTTTTATAAGGCAATTTTGGGGAGGAGAAGAGCCGGTGTGAATTGAACTAGTAGCGAATGAACAGAGTCCGTAAACCTCAGGCGGACCTGTTGCTCAATTAGGAACCTTACATCTCGAAAACCCAAACCCCTTCCTTTCCCCCTGCCGCGACAGTGATAAATCCTGCTCAATTCCCTTATACTATGTTTCGGATCTTAGATTCCTGAAGGCAAAGAGAAAGGGAAATGAAATTTACATTGAATATGATTTTACAATTTCACTTCATTTTCTTTTCTCAACCTCTTCCTTTTTTTTTCTCTAAAATTTCTATCGAATCAAGAATTTCACCAATATTGTCATGATTGAACTGAGGGTAATATTTTATAAATAAAAAATCTATATAAAATTTATTACTAGAATGATGTGGTTGAATCAAAATCGTTTATTTAAAAACAAAATAGTGACATTATTCTAGTGAATTTTTTTGTAGAAATTTCATGAAAAAATTAATAGCATTTTTCTTGAACTAATTTTATTACAAAACTTGAAAAGTAAGAAGAAAAATTCACATATCTGATACAACCTAACCTTCATGGCTAAGTCAATGAGCCCATTGATTAACAGAGTCAAGAAAACTATATTGTTAATTGAGAAGCTAGAAACCAGCATTAATTTTGATAGAGACGCAACTATATACAGGCACTTTCTTAAGTCTTTGATCAACACCAACCCTATCACATCCTCATGTCCATTTATCCATCTTCAGTATAAATCACAGCAAAAATGGACAGAAATCTTGAACTTCATCATGATTCAAACAGCTTGTCTTGTCTACCCACGATCCAATAGCTCACCAGAATCACGACTACCAACGAGAGAGCTTCCGAAGCGTTCGCCGGAATCACGAGATCGACGAGAGCTTCCAAAGCGGTCACTGACCTGACGGGCGTAAGTTACAACAGCCTTTGCCCATCTTGTTATCTGGGACTTGAACTTCTTCGAATCCAGGTGTTTCAATGATTTGATTCCTGGTTCTATCGAAATCTCCTTGAAGGAGAAGCATCGGTCGGAGCGTTGTCGCTTTGCATCGCCGCCTTTTTTCACAACAGCTTCTTTCACAGACTTGCCGATTGAGTCTTCTTCCATTTTTTCTGAACCACAAAAGTATCCTCCAATGGTTGCTCCAAAGCCAGCCTTATAAGTATTTACAAGGTTAATAGAATTCGATAACGACAAGGAACAAGGGGTATTCTAATGCGTGTAGCCATTGACTGAAGACTTTTCAAATATTCCGTAGGGCCAAGTCTTGCAGCCCAAAGTTCCTGCCTTTCAACCGTGTTGCTGTAAATTGAAAGTCACAGCAACCAATCATCTTGATAGAAAATTCTTCGCATGGGTTTCTTACTCTTGTAAACCTATGTTTAAATATCAGTTCTTAACTTTAAAAGTTTGAAAAAAAAGAAAAAAAAAAATCCACTGTGTACATACATAGAATGGTATAAAGGTTGTATTTGTAATTTTCAGTTTCCATTTTCATAGTACATTTTTTTATTGTTCGTTGTTATTGCCATATATATATATATATATATACATATTGTATCTCTATTTAAGATGAAACTAATGTCAACCATACTGGTCAAACATCTTATCACCCACCCTGAAAAATGAAACTATTTGGGTGAGTAGCTACACTGCACGATTAATGGATTTTAGAAATTTCGTGGCAAAGAAGAAGGGTATCTGGATACTTGTTTGCCAAGGCATAAACCCTTTGATTTAGTCTGAAAAATTAGGTAGAGAAGACGTAGAGATTAGTATTCTATACATCTTCATGATAACTCTTTACTTACTATGATGGTTTTTAATTATAAATTACTATTTATTTATAAAATTTTTATACAAAATTTATGAAAGAATAATATTTTTTTAAAAAAATTAATTTTAGTTCCAAATCATTTGATTTAACACGCATCCTACGTGGACAATGGTGTGCCTCGTCATCATGGACTCGTGGGTATACAAGAAGACTGGTAGGCATATGAAATGCAGAATGCTGAATTGTATAGTCGATTTGAGAAGGTGGTATTTGACAAAAGAAGACTACGTAAATGACGTGAAATGCGAAGAGATTAGAGACAGTGGTTTGGCAAAATGAGGAAAACTTCCGGAAACCCAACAAGCGGGACAACCCAACTCGGTCAATTCAAGGCAGCAAAGTTTATGCTTTATGGTAAGTTAAAGTAGCATCCTGCCTCAACATATTCTGAGGCATACAGCGACAATATTAAATGGACTTTTATCAGGGCCTCTCTCTCTCTCTCTCTCTCTCTCTCTCTCTCTTTTTGCTCCTCATCTAGTTTAGTTAATTTTGATCTTTTTTTATGAGCTTGTTTTTGGAACTTTTTTTTTCTTCTTAAAATGAGGTCAAAACTATACAAAGCCTTGCTTACAAAGAGCATGTGAAGTTTTTATAAGTTAAGGGCCTTCAAATTGGAGCCTAAAGCGACAATCTTGATGATCTAGTGTATAGTTCAAACTATAAGCTTTTGATTAATCGCAATATTAAAATTCAGTAGTCATAATTATTTTTAAACCGAACTACATTAAATCGCCAAAGGATTTCTTACGGGTTATAGTAGTTCTTAGTATGTTGTATAGTATTTGATTTCTTGTATAATGTGTTATAAGAATTGTTACTATCTGGCGACACAATATAAAATTCTCAGTTCTTAACTCTAATTTTAAACAGTTCCGTATATGTTAATGTTAAGAGTGAAACCGTGTTTTTGTTTTTGTTTTAAGTCTAACAGTTTCTAATCCGAGGTTACCTAAGATCTAATATATTTACACGATTTTTAAATTAAAAAAAATGCTAAAGAATGATGTGATTGTTTGATAAAATATTGTATATAATTTATAAAAACCGTGAAGAAAATAGTATATGTAATACATCCCTTTCCCTCTTTTCCATTGGTGTCCCATGTGCGTCGTCGTTTATTATTATGTTCTTTTATCATTCACACTTCATTTTATTGAGACTTGGGGTAGACGAGTTCTAGGGTTCTGAAACATTTGATTATTGATCATCATCGGGTGAACTTCGAAATTCTAATCAATTTAAGCCATGAATCCAGAATAGTAAGCTCTCTCTCTCTCTCTCTCTCTCTCTCTCTGTATGTTTCTATTTAGAGTTAGAATTGTTAGTCGGTCCTTCGGCGATAGGGGCTTTGGTTGCGAATAGAACCATCTGGTTATCACTTTAGTTTCTGGTCGTCATGTTTCTCTTAGTTTTGTACCTATATTTTGTTGATTTATGTTGTGCCTAAACTCTTGTTTTCCTTTAATTTCTCTGCGTCTTTCTTTGGAATGATTTCTTGGGTTGCTTAAGGCTTAAGCTCCACAGATTCCAGTTGTTTTGTTGAGTTCATTTGAATCATAAGCATGAAATCATTTGAGAACTTACCGAGTGCTTGTCTATGCGACAAATTAATCCTGTAAAATTCCAGCCAAAATAATTTTGATAAATTGCAGGTCACCATACGATGCATGGTTGAGACCTCAATCTGGGCTTCAGCCTTATACAGACTGTGATACTGGGAGTGCATAATGTCGTATGCATCTGTAAAAGTTGTGGAATGCTATTTTTACAAAATTTGCACCGTCTTATGTGATTATGCTAGCTGTCCACCTTGTAAAGTCCTTTTTATTGGATTCATGTTCTTGGCTACTGACTTTTTCTTGATTCTACTGGTTGGGTACCAACTATGTCCTGTCTATAATAACTATATACAAGCTACAACTCTATTACATCCGGTAATTTGTGAGCACTCATGGTGACACACTTTCTGTCTACGAGTAGCTCATTATTAATTATTTGTTCCACTTGGTGGGGCCAAACAAAAGGCATAAAGCTATGCTATTTAGCTTTTGTGTTCTGGTTCCTCATTGATGTGCATATTGGAATGAAAACAACATTTATCTTTTTCCTATTTGTGATTCATTTCGTTTATATTCCTTGTAGTAGTGGGTAGAAGAGTTAGAGATACAATGGAAGAATTATAACATGTGCAAATATTTTTTGTAGAAGTATCGGCAACAGTGAAAATATATTGGGGTCACATTGCCTCAAGGTTTCCTTGTGTTGAAGTTTATGGTTGCCCAAGCTTCACCTTGGCCCCTGAACTCACTTTATGAAATTCATATCCCTTCTTTCCTCGTTGTTTAATATGTGACTTTATTCAGTGCACTGTGAGCACTGGGGAAGGGAAGTGAACCTGTTTCATTGTGGTTAAAAACTTGACTAGTCGAAGTTGGACATGATTAAGACATGAAGCTGGATCCTTGGGAAATTTCTGCCTTTAGATCCTGTAATCATTTAATTCTTGTATATCCAGGGCTTTTGCATTCTAAACTCTGACAGCAATCTCATACAACCTTTGATCTGTTAGTTTGAGTTTTGAGGAATAAAATCATTGAAGAAGAAAAAAATCTCATTCTGGCACCTGTGTAACAAGAACTTTGATCATTCAGGTGGTGAGGATATGTTTTGGGCATCAAATATTTCTAGCCTTCAAGTGTTAGCACACAAAACCACAGCTTAAGATATCACAGTATTCCTTGTTGGTGGACTTAGGTGCCCATGTTGCATATGCCGTCATACGTAAATTCACTTACTTGAAATATAATTTAGAAGTAGATTAAGTTAGTATTAGGTACTTCTAGCAAAATTTCATGGTTTCTCATCTCATTTTTGTCAAACATACATGTTGGGTCACTTCATAAGATGGGGGTGTCATATTCTTACCTGTTCCTGTTTCTGGTCATATTCAAAACTTATTTCAAATGTGAGATTCCATATAAGACTATCATATCTTCAATTGATCATAGCTATAAGTTCTGTAGCAATTGGAAGCAGCTGGTGTTGTGACAATAGAGTCAATAACTAGAGTAGCACTGTTGGTGTTGGTTGCTTGCAATTGAATTTGCCACATCCTGACAGTTCTGATGGATGAATTGACAACTCTCAGAAGCAGGGTGAGTTCCCTAGATTGTAATCATGCTCTGAAAGTCCACTTTAAGATCGATTGATGTCCTTAGAAATTGTCAGATATCATCCCTTGGGTTATACTAGTTGGTGCTGACTTCAATTTAATATGCAACTGGTGTGTTGGTTGTGTTCGCGGGTACTTAAGTGGCAAATGGTCATTCAGTGGTCAACATAGACGCAGGAAGGCAATCTCTATGCGTCTCTCTCATTTGCAAGCATGTGGGTGGGTGGGTGATGCTTGAAATTTAATTTATGAAGTTGTTGATGCAAATTTAGGTTTTGCTTTGGAAGAACTTCATATTTTATTGTTATTGTCTGATCTCCCTGATGCAGCTGGCCTTTGACTATACATCTAAACTCACAGTGCAAACCTACAAATAAATCCCATCATCTTCGTCATGTCATTCTTGTTCTTATTTGTATAGTTAATATTTAAAGAGCCATGTGCACCGAGATCATGTTGACTAATGCCTGAGCTATTTCATGTAGGATTTCACATTCTATCCTCCTGGAAAATGGGGTTTAGATAATTTGTCTGTCTAATCTGTATCTTTAAGGACCTCTAAACTAGCTCTGATTTTTCCTTGTTGAATGTTCAAAGGATTTGATTGTGTATTAGTGTATTCCTGTGAAGATATTAAGATTCAAATGCCACTCCATATTTTCTGGTTTAAATATGTTAAAACTTTCTATGCATCTAATGTCCTCATTTGAGTTCAGTACTTGGCAAGGTGCTTAAAATTCCTCAGAGAAAGTTTCAGGATTTGATTGCTTTTTTGTGTTTATATATGCACCAAATTGTATACTAGATCTCGTCTCTTTCCCATGAGAACTTAGGCATGCTAGGTTAAGGTTTTGAGATGTTTCTTTATCTTGCAGTGACTATCTTTTCAAGCTTCTGCTTATCGGAGACTCTGGTGTTGGCAAGTCATGCCTTTTATTGCGGTTTGCGGTAAGAATTCTGCATTTCTATTCTGTTTAGGTTATGAGATTGTTATTCTATTAACATTATATTGGACAGGGGTGTTTAATTCAGTGCCTTCAAATTTTCCCGTCTCAAATCTCCCATTGTCTGGGTAAATGTGTTTCAATCATTTCTATACTTGGATGGGTATGACTATTAGGAAACAAGCCATAATTGCACGAGAACAGAGAACACAGTAAAGCTGTAGTTCTGAAATTAGTTACAGGAATCATATTATACATTCCTCTCTCGACCTGTTTACTGGGGCTTCCTTTCAGAAAGCTATGCTGGTCTTTGCATTCAAAGTTCTTGCTAACTATAGTTTCCTTAACTAATATCTGGACCGAGAGAAAGGTCTTAGATGAAGTAAGCATCTGGATACACGACTCTTTCTGTTGTTCATAACAGCTTTCTGTTGTAATTTTACTAAGGAGTATGGACACGGACAAGAGTGTCGGACACAATACATGTTAGATACGCTAGCACAACAATTTTAAAAAAATGCAAAACACGACACGGTGGGGACACTGCAAAAAAATATGTTTTTATATTTTCTAGTATGTCATATATATATATATATATATAAATATTTTACAAAAAATAAAGTGAAAATATACAAGATAATACCAATTAAAATTAAAAAATAACATATTTCACTATCTAATCGGCAAGAAATCCTTTACAATTAGTCAATTATGTTTCATCAAAATGATAAAGTAAACAAACACATCAATAACAAAAAAAAGTTGTTCCATCAATATATAAGACTATAGAGTCATAAATTACGGAAAATATTAAAACGTCGTTACATTTCATCAACTAATATAAAATCCAACACACAGGCTAGGGCTTTTCACTCTCTCTCTCTCTCTCAATCAATTTGGTTTGACAAAGATTTACCGCCTTTTCTTTATTTTCAGATTTTATAGTTTTCTTATTTACAAAATAAATCCAATTTTTGTAGTTTTAAAATTTATAGTTGGGCCCCCACATGTCCTTAAAGTGTCCAAAATAAGACACATGTGTTCAAGCCTTGTCCTTGGAGTGTCCGATTTAAAAATAAATAAATAGAAAATTGGACACGTAAAATAGAGTGTCTGACACATGTCTGTGTGTGTCTCATACATATCGATGTCCGACACGGGTACGACTCCTCCAACGGAGTGTCTGTGCTGCCTAGTTATTTTATATCTCACTTTGGCGGATGACTTTAGGCTTGCATTGAGTTGCATTTCTGTAATACTTTTACAAGCATCATAATTTACGCACAAAAGAATTATGCAAAGTGTGATATTGTCAAACTTGGATAATTCAGTGAACCATAGAAGGCCAAGGCATGGTTTGCAGTGCAAACAAGAATATCGAAAATGTGAAATTAGATTGAGTCATTAGAAAATTCTTGACAATCTTCTTCGAGATGAGGGAAATAAATACTTTATGCTTTTAAATGCAAATTTATTATTTGTAGTTCTACATGCAATCCAAATTGCCCCCATGGTGGATGTCCCAAAACTGAAAATCTGACCACCTGAAAGTTCAGTTCAATCAAGCTGTCTATTGGTGCAAACACTTTATATATATATATATAGAGAGAGAGAGAGAGAGAGAGAGAGAGAGAGAGAGAGAGATTCGTGCCTACATCCTGCAGGGAGTTGTTTTTTTAACTGAATCCGCCCAGAGGCTGGGTGAATTCTTGTAGGTCATAAAGGTAATCGTGCTTATTAGTTCAGGGGCTTAGTTCCGTAGGAGTGACAGGCAGGCAAAAATAAGGTAATTGCTTGGAGAATAGAATGTGGTTTTTGTCCTGTCATCTGTTTATTCAAAACCTGTTAACCTGTTAATGAATTAGTTTCCCCCAGCTAGATCTCCCTTCCATTCCTGTGAATCTTTCTACTTTGGAAATAGGTCCCTCCTATCTATTTAAAGAAACCCCATAGCTATATGTGCTATATGACAAGGGCCTTGTACCTCAAAATTGGTTGCATTGCATTCCTTCCATGTCAACACGTTGGTTGCACTCACCATTTGTAGCTTAGTATATATATACTAGAAGGGTGGCACGCACTATGTGTGTGTGCTACACTACACCCAATTATTCTCTTTATCACTAATTTAGTAGTGGGCGGTTAGTAGTTTGGTTGTGAGTTTTACATAATTACCCTTGCATGTCTTGAATGTAAACTGGAAACTTCCTGTTGTGGGTCATTTTTGTCCCCAAAAAAAAGCCACGCCAAAGTGGAGGCTTCACCAAAAGGGTTTGCTTTATAATAGTATATATATATATATATATATTCTTTTCTTGTCCATCTGTGATGCACCAAAATTTCCATAAAACTGTTTCAAAACCTTAAAATATTGACGGGAGTCCCCTGCATATTTCCTTTTTCACATGTGGTCTACTAGGCATGTCTCGCAATTATACCGTAACTGTATTCATCTGTTATGTAGGATGATTCTTACTTGGACAGCTACATCAGTACCATTGGTGTTGATTTTGTAAGCACACCGACAAGATCCAATTTCTTTGGAGTTTGGCTTCTTATTGTAGTAGTGACATTATTATATGCTTGTCTTGCACAGAAAATTCGCACAGTTGAGCAGGATGGGAAAACCATTAAACTTCAAATAGTAAGTGTTATTAATTGTTGTGTGATTTAGAAACTATATCCATGATCATCTAGTGATAATCTCCTTATTTTTTTCTGCCCAGTGGGATACTGCTGGCCAAGAACGCTTCCGTACAATAACAAGCAGCTACTACCGTGGGGCACATGGCATTATTGTAAATTCTCTCCCCTAGATTCATAAATGCCGACTGTCATGTGACTTTTGAGAGTACCTTATACTTTTTCCTGTGCCCATCAGATTGTTTATGATGTTACAGACCAAGAAAGCTTCAACAATGTCAAGCAATGGCTGAGTGAAATTGATCGTTATGCTGGTGAAAATGTTACCAAGCTTCTGGTTGGGAACAAATGTGATTTGACAGCCAATAAATTGGTTTCATATGAAACTGCTAAGGTGAAGTAGTTGCTCAAGTCTCTCTAATATATCTTTTCTTTTCTTTTATTTTCCCATCATGTTTAAGTTTTAATATATTTGATGAATTAAGACATAACACCACAATGGAATTGATGAAAATATGGACTAGCACGGGGATTTGATTTATGAAGTCTGACTTCGAATTTTACTGTTTTTCTGAAGGCATTTGCGGATGAGATTGGGATTCCCTTCTTGGAAACAAGTGCCAAGAATGCTACCAATGTGGAGCAGGCATTTATGACCATGACTGCAGAAATAAAGAAGCGGTCAGCTCTCTCTATCTCTCTCTCTCTCTCATGTCAATAAAGAGAATCATTTCCCAGAGTCTGAAATTGAGTAGGCCTCAGAGCAATTTCGTGATATGATTTAACTGTTAAATGTTTATTTATCTGATATTGTTGTAGAATGGCAAGCCAACCAGCAGTTAATGTTAACAAACCCACCACTGTCCAAATGCATGGGCAGCCAGTCGCCCAGAAAACCACCTGTTGCTCCTCTTGATGAGGCATTATGAGCATTCTGTTGCTGAACTCTGATAGCTCTCAGGCCTGCAGAAGCAAAGGGTTTCAGGCGGAGCCCCTAATAACCATGTCTTCTAATGCGTGCAGGAAACGTTGTAAAAAGCATCAAAAGTTGTAAATACTATTAACCAAGTGCTGGTCAATAGCAACCTTTCTGCCTAATGCTGTTTGACTGTAACATTAAAAAGATTATTGTGGAATGTAGAAAGTTGTTCAACGGTATGACTCTAGATGTAGGAATGCGTAATCTTGTCATTTGATCAAAAGATCCAGTTGATGCAAGGAGAGATGACACGATTGCCTTGATTAAGGATACGGTTTCTAATAAAGCCAATATGAGAAGGGGGAATCCACGTGGCTAACCCCAGGTAATTTAGACAAGCCAACAGAGGCTTGTTGATCAAGTCTTGGGACTGATGTTTCTTTGGCAAATTGTTAAATTGAGGCACGATGCGTTTGTTCGGTTAACCTGAAGCATGGTCATCGCTTGGTAAGAATCTATATCACAATCCCAAGCATGTAAAATGAGGGGGAACGGGTTTCACAAACAGAATTAATTATCTGCAGCCAGATGGCCTTAAAAGGAAGCTAAGCTAATGGTTGTTAAAGTAGCAGCACAATGGATTGCACAGGAAGCTCAACGCCTCCCAAAATGAAAATGGCACCACAACTAATACTAATATGCACTGCAGACGTGACTACGTGAAACTCACTGAATATGCTCACAAATGGCATGAAGGGCCATTATCCAGGTTAAGCCAAATCAAATGGGTAAACCTATATTGCAAAGCTCATCCTTCTTATGCCTTCAGCATCTATTTTACAAGTGAAGACCACATAAACAAGTAAACAATTCATACTGAGTATTAATTGCCCCAAGAAACTGAAGAGAGCAAAAGAATCTCTCCCCGCAGCCGCCGCCGCCACCTGCTGCTCCAAAGTAACATTCATCAGATATGCGTATATATCAAACCCCCACACAACACTCTGTTTATGCCACCGCCTTCTTATTACCTTTCCTTCTCTTCTCCCTCCACACAATGCCAGGCACAAAGAAAACATTATTTGTCATGATACTTTCATTGTTACAAGATACACAAACAACCCACGAATATCCTGGCCCATGGGTGATCTTTCAGGGGAGAAAGTATCTTTATAGTAGTAGTCCCATCAAAACCTAAACAGGTGTCAAAAACTAGCAAGCAGAAGATGCAACCTTGATGCAACCCTGACTTAGCAACGAAGGATGCAAATTAAGAAGTCTCACCTTCTTTTACAAGTAAATTAAAAGGTCTCACAAGTACCATGGAGCTGAAAAGAAAATATAATCCAAAACTGCCCATAGCACCTCAGAAGTGCTTCACCTGAGTCACATGACAAGGTAAAAGCATCAACGTGCCATATCAAATATTCCAGTCAGTCTAAATTACCAAGGGTATCAGAGGAAATTATACTAATAACTCAAGTGTTAAATTCAAGCACCCATGATAACTACATCACAATGCAAAACTGATCAATAGGTAAAAGCCAGACTACGTTATGTCTCTCTTGTTTTGAAACTTGATCTACTAGCATCCCGAAAAAGAAAAGCTTCAGCAAAGGAAAAAAGAGAAAACACAAACTTCCAAAAGTCCAGAATGATGGAAAGAAGAATCATTCTCATCCTAAATTCAGTTCCTACCATGGATCCTACCAGCCTGCCTGTTCCTCTTCTTGACACCAGATTTGGCAACCTTAAGGCTTCTCTGCACTGCGCTCAACCTTGCTAGGGCTGCATTCTTCAGATCTGGCCTGTAATAGTTATCTGCCACCTGGAATAAGTGACATAATAAAAAGGTGATAAGTAGACATTTTTCTCAGCCTTGAAGACACAAGGATAAATCTAACAATTGATAACAAATAGTGTGAGAGTTAATTTTGGAACGTTAACCGAAGTAACCAAGGGAAAGTACTCAAATGCATAGTGATTCGCAGTGGCCGCGGACGTTTGTTTTTTGTTGTTGTTGTTGGGTGGGGGGAGTTGTGTGTGTGGGTGGGGGTAGTTAGTTTTGGCACTGAAGTTAAGCTAGTCAACATCTTAAAACAACGATAGCAATTTCACAGCCCCCCTAACTTTATCATACTCATGCATATCACCAGCAATGGACTAAATGCTACTAAAGCACTAATAGTAGACTACTAGATTAGAAGCACACAAAACAGGTGTAAACTTTCATGAAGAACCTGCCAGATAGGGTTCTTCTCACATGCTCATCATTGCTGCCAGAAAAAGTGTCAAATTTGTGCCAGAACATGCTTATAAAATTTTGAGTTAAGAGAAATCAGCTAAAGTTCTTGAGATAACCTGTTTCTTAAATCTTTTTAACAAATATCAATATGCATTGACGCTAAAAGGAAAAAAAAAAAAAGCATCCAGATACAACAACCTACAGGTCAATAAGTACACTCTGTCAAAGATTCTCTCTCAGGGCCTCAACCTAGTAATTTGTCCACACTCCAGCGCGGGAGTCAAATGATATTGCATCTAGTAACTTCTTTACTTGCAAATAGTAACAGGCTGATAGGGATACACTCCTCCATATTATTCCTAACATAATGATTAATAACCTGAAGAACCAACAAAAGCCAACCATCTCAACATAAGAGCTGGCGCCACGCCAAACTCATCCAAGCCTGCATCATATTATAAACCTCCAGAAAAATATATTTGACATTACCTCCACCACACGATATATAACTACTTGTACTAAAAGTAAACCAACAGTACATGGCAGACTTATCAGCTTGAATTCAGTTTTTGAACTTCCGCTCTAAAAAGAAATTACTAAATAATTTCACCACTATCTAATAGAGGTTGTAAGTACTTCATTCCCCACTGTATTAAAATAAAAGCACTTCATTTTGGTTAAGTCAAGCTCAAATTGTAATTTGCACTTTCCTTTGGGTTTTAGGCCTTAGCCAATTAGTTCAATACAAGCCCCTAGTTTTCCAGGATTTCCAACTTCCGTAACATGGAACAACTTATGGCTAATGGCTATACAAATTGCAACCATTGCTCCTATGCACACAAAAGGCGCCAACAACCACTTCATGAAAAGCAATCAAATTATAATAGCTTGCTTAAATTTAACAAAGAATGTGGCATCTTAAGAAGTTAGTACCTGGTTTCCAACAGCCTTAGCCATGCGTCGGAACTCCTTTTTCATGATGGATTTGTGAAGTAAACTGGCAGGTTTGCCTTGCTTCTTGGTCTTCGTTGTTGCAAGCAAAACTGATTGATCTTTGCCCCCTGGTTGAATCGTCACAGTTTTCTTGTTCGCCAACCCTGTAACATGATACCCATTAAAGATGCACATAAATGTCATTTTAATCTAATCCCACAAAATCTCAAACATATAATCCCTAATTCTGTACTCTTGCTAGCAAACCAGAGTGATCAAAAGTTGAATACAAATCAAAGCTATTTAACGTATACAAAAATAAAATACGAAGCAATCCCCTTAATAGATTTATAAAGAAAATTACTTGCTAGCTCAGGTTCACTTTCTATTTTCTACGTAACCAAACAACAATAACAGCTGGTTTTTGCCCCCGATAAATGAGAAATCTTACCTCAAAAAAAAAAAAAACAAATAAAACGATTTACTTTCCCAAATTTTCTCGAAAACCAAACATTTGAAATCAAAATTTTCTACGGAATCGATTAGCGGAACTAAAGTAATGTAATGTCATTTGAATATTACCAGAGTGCTTGTAGGAGTTGAGGTTGCAGAGATTGTTGCTCTCTTTGCTGAACCGCACACTCGCAGTTCCATTACCGAACTCCTTCACAAGAAACGAGTTGTTCTTCTTCACGATCTCCCAGATCAGAGGCCCTGGTACCGTCGCCATTTCCACACCTCCGCACTGCATCCACAATGTTATTTTGAGATATGCATGCATATACATACGTATATCCACATCTATATATATATATATATATTATGCACAGACAGGAAGAGATAGAGTGAAATACCAAGAGACTAACCTCTGCAGCGTCTGGTTTCGACGTCTTGTTCTGGGCGATTTGGGGGGTGCGTGAGAGGAGACGACGACAGTTAAAATTGGTATATATCCATTTTTTCCGAAACCCTAGGCGTAGTTACGGTACAACTTAATTACTGATATTGTACATCTCATTTTTGTATTTTACGCTTATGTCCTTAAATTCTCCTTTTCCTCTCACTTTTGGTTTGAATCGGGTTGGGTCGGACGAGAGGAGTTGAGTAAGTGTCAGAGGTAATTCACGGATCGAGTTGAGTAGTCACCCATCAACTGAACTGTTAAACTCATGTTGAGAAATAATGGAAGTGATTTTGTCTCGATTGGGGTTCGTTGGTTTGGATTTCGGTTTAAGTTTCGGTTCGATTAGATTTAGTTTGGCCTAGCACTTTGCTATAGAAGTGGCGAGTTGGTCCGGATAGAATGAATTAAGATAGTGACCCCACCAACCGAACTGACAAAGTTGGATTCACAAACTTTGAAACTAATTTCAACTCGATTTGAGTTCAGATTATGCTCAGGGTTGAAATGACAGGTCAAATGAATTTTTAAACACTCTAATTGACATTAAACACCCTTTGTCGATAACCCCTATTTGATTCAAAAATCATGCCAAGAAACGAGTCGAGTTAAACAAGATTGAACTGAGCTATCCCTGATCGTGTACTCGTGACCACGGACATAAGCATAGGTGCCAGTGAATGTTCTATTTTCACTTCATGATGCTTTTGAGTTGCCATTATACAAAATACAAATAGCCAATTACAAATATTAAATAACTAGCCTCATTATTAAATCTATAACGTGTAAAACCATTACAAATAGCCTCTCTTTCTGTTTTTTAAATAGTTGAGTGCGAAGGTGAAATTTTTATTCTGTTATATTAGGGCTCTTTCAGATGGGGACAGTTCACTTTATGTTCACAAGCAAAACCAAACTCTAATCATATTAACATACACAATGCAAGAGATTGCTTCCAAGCATTAGCTAGAAAAACGTCAGCTTACAATATTATACCAAACTCATATTACCTGCAAAATGTCAAGAGGTTTCATAGTAACAACTTACTTTAAGTTGTGACCACAGGATTTCCACCCACCCACTGCAGACTGTTCAATTTGAGCCATAACTACAGAATTCTCACCCACCCACTGCAGACTGTCCAATTTGAGCCATAACTACTGCCGAAAAGACTGTTCAATTTGAGTCATAACTACATAATTCCCACTCACCCACTGCAGACGGTCCAATTTGAGCCATAATTACCGCCGAAAAGACAAGCTTGCCTCTGCAATGTTCAATTTGAGCCACTACTGACGAGAAGACGAATTTGTCACTATAACACCACCAAAGGCCCAGTGACAAGCAAACAACCCAACCATATCACAAATGTCAAATGGACGCCAGAGCACCTTGACCCAATGACCCAATGACCTCCTGTAGCCAAGCCTAATGAAAGTAACCCACTTACTACCAGACTACCATAACAACAGTACTCAAGGACATTTATCTCATTACATGCACTAAAAAGCCACATGATTTACAACCACAACAACAGTACTCAAGGACGTTAGTTCTTTGAATCGACAAAAATCAATAATGAACTTGATGTCAGATCACCAAAACCTAATATCAGATCACCATCTTTACACCTCGACTAATGTTACATTATATACATATACATGACCAAAGCAGCCTACATTCAATTTTAATCTTGTAACAGTTCCTTCCTACAATAAAATGTCATTATATTATCATACAAGAAGGAATACCTTCGGGGGCAGAATGTACAGAGCTGGAAACTGAGCACAATTAACAGTTAAAAATTGTTGAAACTAGGCTGCCAAATTGAATCAAAATTACCTAAAAAACCAAAATGACACACTTTCCAGCTATGCAACTTAAATTTCTCCGATGAACAAAATTTCATGGATTGCCTGACGTCATAACACGGTTTGCTGGCCGCATCGAACCGTTAAGTGATGCATTTATCCTACTGAACACTACTTTCAAGGGCACACAAGCTACAGCAGGGCCCTTCATCTTCTCTACAACCAGTTTCTTCTCGTCTTCGCTTCGCCTGTGAGAAGCAGTTAGTGAAGACAGTTTACGTATCTTTTGGGATAAGAGCCCATTTTTCCTGGTCTTGGATGTTTTACTTGGTGAAACACGATGCAACTTCAAATGCTTTGTAGGAACCCGCCCACCTCCCAGATTTGGCTTCACTTCATAATCCATATCAACACCTTCAAAAGCAGATATATCCTCTTCCATGTCGTCATCTAACTCATAGCTGCTACTAGTCAGATAGCATTCGGGGCCACTCACCAGGAGATCACAGAAGCCGTCATCCAAAACCTCAACTCCAAGAGGGTGACCTATAATGGGTCGACCATTCAATTTGCTCATGAGAGATATATATGGAACATGCTGAGGACGATAGCTGGCTTTCACCTCCAAATTAACATCATACAAGGGAGAATCAGTATCATAACTTCTGATAGGAAAATCTGATGTCCGATATTTTGGGTTCACAGTAAAACGGGACTGTCGATAGGGAAGTGACCTTTGTGCAGCCGGAGAGCAAACAGGCAAAAGTTTCACGTCAGTCGTTGGGCCTCTCGTCTGAGGTACCTTGCTAGAAATATACCCATTCCATCCCCGGTAATCTAAATGGGACTCTGTAACTGCTCTGGGCTCATGATCAACTTTCCAACCAGAACCAATAGAAAATAAATCCCCAGGCTCGGAGCCTGCCAAAGAAGCATTGGATTCATCGTCAATATCCACAGATTTTATTGTGTCTCGTCTTTTACTTTTACTGGTATATCTTGAGTTCCTCTTTCCTTTTAACTTCCACTTTGAAGAACCATTTTCCATCCTCCGGCTGATACTATCAATGTCAGCAGCACCTGAACTGGTAGAACCAGACTCATTAAGCTCTTCATTTCCCAAAGATACAGTTTCAACTTGACTGCTTTGACTAGATTGCCCTCCAGCCCCACCCTGAGGCTTTTGAGACGAACATGATACAAAAATTGGACCAAAGCCTGGTTGAATACAATAGACACATCAGCAAGTGGTAAAAATATCCTAAGGTTCAGTGAAGACACCAAATATTACACAAGGGCAACAATGAGAAGGTGACTAAAATAGATATTGCAATTGAATCGTAGTAATGCAGGCATATAGACAGGTACGAAAGTTGTGATTGTTCAACAAAAATTGCCCCACAGCCAGAGTAGGAGTAGAGTACAAGATGGTAATGAGATAGAATTACAAGCATCAGCAAGTCAGCAACCAGTTCAATTTATATGAGAAAAAGGAAAAAAAATCTATCAACAAGCACCAAAATAGTTTGATGTCAACATCAGGCTTATCAGAAGTACAAATTACAATACACAAGTAGGAGCTACCCAAATAGGTGTAACCAAATCTAACAAGACAGAAAATGCTTAGCAACAAAAATTCCCATATGCATGTATGAGACGGTTATTCATCTCCAACCGAACATTTCCAATTTGAAAATTTGGCACTCCAACAAAATAGTTGAAGAAAAAGTAGAATTTAGATTCCATAACTTATGGTTAATGTAACATTTTGTGGCAAGACCTTTCAAATGAACTTCTCATTGTGTTGCATCCATATGAAAAACACAAGTATTGCAACATTGCGATACCTAAAGAACTATCATGCATAGAAACATACTTGCTTACAGCCATACGTGGAATAATACGAAGAGAACATACTTACACCATACTTAGACGCAATGTACAGGCATAATTAATTACATGCTATGTACATAAGTACAAATATGTATATGTACAGCCAGTTATTCACTATACTCTAACCTAACTCAATGAAGCCGATCATCGCAAACAAAAGAATACCATGCTTTTAATTCTTAAGCCCTGGTTCCCATTCTTGAGACTTCACCTTACACCTACCTCTCAAAGATGTTAGTCCTCTGAGTAGATATCCTTGCAATCGAACATTCTGCCACCTATTAGTAGACTACCAGTCAATGTTTCCAAATTCGGAATAAAATAGAAATGCCACGGAACACATTCATTCCTTAATTAATGTGCCTGATACTTCTAGAATGATAATTTTTGCTAGTCGCGAGTACTAGCCTAAGTCATCCACACACAATAGGCACTCCTTACATGTCAGAATTCGAGAAATGCCATAACGTATGCTCTTTCCTGAACATTTAAGATTCTCAATCTTCACTTTTCACAAATTTACTTAGGCCGAGTGTATTCCCAGACCAGGCACATATAACAGCAGACATATCAGATGACTAGCTTTAATTCATTTTATAGGCTATCTGAATTTTGGACAGGAGTTATAATTCTTGTATAGAGCCTGTTTACAGAAGTTGTGCCCTTTTTTTGGTGCCTTCTAATTAATTTTCTTTACTTATAATAGAAAAAACAGATGATTAGGATATGGGTTCTATCGTCTGAGAAGATAGTAGTAAGTCAAGAAGTAGATCTGATGAAAAAGATATTGACATAAACAACATGAAAACAATGTATGGGACAGGACCAATAACGAACTTATACAGATATGGGTCACGGAAACTTTTGGGTTTATGTGAACTCAAATGACATAACTTCATATTTGTGAACCCCTAATGTTGGAAGAAGGCAACACTAACTGATACTAGCTATTTAACATCTTAAAATACTACTATTTGAACCAAGAAAGGGCCTACAATGTAGGATAGCCTACAATGTTTGATGTTAAATACTACTATTTAACATCTTAAAACATTGTAGGATAGCCTACAATGTTTCGCTAGTAAAAAGAAAGGGCCTCCAAAACAAATTCAACTGTGAAGGTCAACTATTCAACTGTAGAGGAAGACAACCATGTAAACTATTTGAGAGGTATGTGTGGGCATGGAAGGAGACAAGCCGAGATGAGCATTGGGTTTGTCAGCTGTGCAGCTTGTGCTTATACTAACTGTGAAATCTTCTTTTCAGTGCTTTCCTTTGTGTTAATTTATTGTGCTACTCGGGTGGCAGAATGTGTAGCACAGATGTTTACAAAGCTGAAAAGAATGAATCTTGGTATTTGAACCTTGGCTTATAAAGCAATCTAAGTTAAACCTTATTAAACAATCTAGCTTAAAACTTCTTCAGTCTGGGGAATGAGGCGAACAATCCAGTAATGAGCAGTTCACAATTAGTTTCATTCTTTACTAGCCCTAGAAACTGCAGTAGGATGAGACCAAAAAAAACTATGTTCCATTATTTCTATTATGCCTTTTGTCGTGAGCCCCCTCAATCAAGCTTCAGGTAGTTGGGCTGGACCTATGTTACCTGGAGCGCAGATTGTTCTAGTACGTGGAACCCGAATGGGAACGGGGTATGCCATGTGCTCTAAATTGTGGTACGATAGGGATATAATTATACAATTACACTACTAGAATTTAGGGTACTTCTAGAGCAATTTTCTTTTAACAATTAGACATCAAATAAGAAATAGTTTATTTTTTCAAACTAATCATGTAAAAACACATTTCTAGACGCCTTGTAGCCTCTCCTTTTTTTCTTTTTTTTTTTGTATATTCTTCTGCCAAAACTCCATTCTCCCTGTTCATTACATCTTTTTTTTTTTTTTCCCCTTTTGAGGTTACCTTAAGGAAATAAATAGGAAATTTTTTTTGGGAATGTACTAGATAGCTAAATTCACTGTTTGGAACGGAAGTGTACTATGTTTTGGAACACCGTTCCAAAAACATAAATCGCTAGGGAAGTAGCACTTTCTAGTAACACTAGGCTGGACTCTTTACTGAAGCAAGACAAACATCTACATGTCCAGCTAGGCAAAATAAATTAGTGAGTGAAGAGGAACACACATTGAAATGCCAAATTGCTGCCACTCATAAACAGCTTGGTTCACTAGGCATCACTACTGAACAGCTGAAGGACAGGGAGGGAAGGAGAAGAAGGGGGGGGGGGGGAGGAGAAGGGGGGGAGGGAAGGTGGTGTTTTCATCTACAAAACAGTAAAAGAATGTTGACGCGGTAAATATGATACATTTGATATTGAGAAGTAGCATAGATTGTCCAGAAATCTTAAATGTAGATTATATGGTCACAAACAGACAGCCTTGTGTGTAAGAGCAATTTAATACTTGGCAAACACCTAAGTCACGTTCAACAGTGGAGACTTGAGTAGATTCAGAAGGGAAGTTCATCCCCAAAAAGAAAACTCCAGTGCTGTTACTTTTACTGACGAACAACAATAAAGACCTAAGGAAATAATCCGGTACATCAAATGAGGCAACTGATTACACGATTCTACTTGCTGCATCCCCTCTATGTTGCATTACGTTGAGCATTGCCCTCCTAAAATGCTAACTGTCATCATAGGCAATTTTATTGGGCATTGGCCTATCACATTAACAAAATTATTTGTAATGTGAGATCTACTTTTGCTGTGTTTTTGTTGTTTGTGCTTTGTGAAGTAGAATTCTCTCCCACCTTTTTCAGAGACTCTCTTTACCTATTTCAGTGCTTCTCATTTATATTTCGCCTTTTTCTTTCTAACATGTATTCCCAACATTGCCTAATATACTGGCTACTATGAAGAAGTCATTTTTGTGTCGAGAGCAACAAGGAAAAATTACAACTCTGCAGTTACTCCAGTGCCAAGAAATTGTGTTCCTTTGGTGCAGAAAAGAAATAAAATTAGGTATGTAGAATGATAAGGTCAAGCAGCAAAACATTTTCCTTAAGAAACCCAATTCCAAGAAAAACTACTCCAAATTCTAATACGTTATTCAAGCATTGTTTTTCAGCACTATAGTCTATACTGCACATATAGAAATTGAACCACCATTTACAAGACAAGGGATCAACTCAAGAATATAAGTTGAGCGTATCGATTTCTTCATTAACATTGGGGAATATCATCTTAAAAGTAGAATAGAAATTAGATACAAAAGAAAATACGTGCAAAAATAACATAACTTTGGGTTCAATCACATATATGACAAAGCATACCTGAAGGGTGCTTTTCCTCTCCTACAAATGGCACATCAAATAATTTGTCAGAAGAATCATTCTCAGGTAAGCCTGACATGCTGGAAATTTCGTTCTCCTTCTGTTTGTAATTAATAAGAGATGCATCAGAAGCATGACCTGTTGCATTCAAGGAGATCCCATTTTCATATGAAACTCCCGTACTGTCTGAGTTATTGAGTACCATTGAGAAACTTCTCTTTGATCCATTGGACTCTAGTCCGGAAACCTTGCTATCAGATACTCCAAGGAGAGGTGACCCACTTGGACTGGGAAGTTCTTCACACATAACTGGGACAGACACCATAGCTGTACTCTCTAAAACCTTTGTCAGGGGACGGCGACGATTTTTCCGTTTTAAGAACTCATGAACATGGGCCACTTGTGATCTTTTCCTTTTCAATGATGACACTACACCCATTCCCAGATCGTCAAGCCCTCTCATGCGCTTAACTCCCTCTGTTCCATCATCCTCTGAATCATTGGGGGTTCGTCGTCGTCGCCTTCCCTGCACAGATTGCTCTCTAGAAGCACTGAACTGGTTTGGCTCTTGAAATGAGACGCCAGATTGAGACAATTCCTGTGCTGAATTAGAATGCTCTTCAAAACTACTTGATTCCTCATCTACATGTTCAGTTTCTTTGCTAGAATGAGACATTGTTGGTGACTCCTTGACAAGATGACGTTCACCACCTGATTTATCCATGTCTGAGCATAAGTCTGGACGATCTTTGAATTGGCGAGCACTTTCAAGCTCAAGAGCATGAAGTATGGCATCTTCTCGCCGAGCATACTTCACTGCTTTCTTACAAGAATTAGCTGCAGAAATCTTGGCTTTTTCAATGCACTCATCATACTCCCCACAACGAAATGCCTTCACCCTTTTAGATTTTTCAAGATTATACCAGTCCCTGTAACAAAAGCATAGATATACTTTTTCAATCCACTCAAGAGCAAGTTAACAAATCAATAGAAAATTAAAATTCTTAAAGTGTAAATCAAGGAATTTAGTTATTAATTTTAAGTGAACAAATTATCAAATTTGTGCAAGTAATAGCTGCACAACTACAAACCAAGCGCATTAGTACTGCAATAACTATAAGATTATAAAATTTTGGGCTCCTCCTGGAAGCAGGAAATTTTGAAACACTGTTTATGATAATAAAGGAATAGAGAGGAGAACAACAGCCATTTAGTCCTTCAACTGCCTAATATGCAACCCTCACTGCAAGCCATAGTCTCCAGAGGCATTGTCAAGTTGCAATGAGTGGGAAGAATTTGAATTTGATCAGGGATCATCCAAGCATCAAAATTTTGTTTCAGTGTGTCGTTTCGATTAGCATGAAAATGGAAACGTTAAACATTTCAGTAACTTCTGAAAATACCTAAATTGAAATCTATCTAGCACAAAAGCCTTATAATTGACTGATTAAACATATTGAGATTCATTCAGTCATTCACATAAAATAATAAGTGTAAAATAAAAAATAAAAAAAATAAACGTTAGGAATGTTGAGTATTGTCAAATAACTTAATCTTATTAAAAACAAATGTATATAATTATAAAATTGTGTAAGATCCCAACCAAATAAGGTCTGAAAATTACTTAGACAGTATTGCTATTGCTATAGTAAATATTCTTAATCAAGTAGTATAAATCCTTTCATACTTTTCTCAAAAAAAATTGTAGAAACATTTATGAAAAGTTCTAAATTCATATTGACACAACTCATTGTTTCGGTATATTGCACTATCTCCTGGTGCATTTCGCTATGTTCCAGTGTGTTTCAATGGATAACAATAGGATTTCGTTATTCCACTAATGTTTTGTTTCAATCTCTTAGGAAACGAAAAGGTTTTGGCCATTCTGATGGAAGAAATGGAAATTTTGTTCCTTGGAATCCTCTGAAAACGGTAGCTGTTTCATCCAGCACCCACCAACCCAATTTGGGGAAGTTTCAGAATAAAGTGCCTCACTAGCATTTACTTATTTTGTTTTAAAAATCCAATGAAGACAAAAGTTCAATAGTATTTCAAGAATCAAGACTACATAAAATATTCGCACAAACTGTCTGCAAAGAATCACTTGAAACTTTAGGGCTCGCTTGGCATAGTTATCAGAAACTGTTTTTGGTTCTCCAAAAAAAAAGAAGATGATACTGAAAACATGAAAACAAAAACAAAAACCAAAATGAAAACGAGAACAATAAAACAACAGTATATATTAAACCATAAAACATTTTATTCTTCCATATCTAGTACAGCTTCGTGCATCCATCTACCAAATACTGCTGTTAACAAGTTTTACTCCTTAATAAGAAAGAAATTTACAAGAATAAATGACAAAGGAGTGGCTCTAATCCTTTAAACATAAATAAGTGTTCGTCTTTGCCTTTCCCCTTCCAACATTCAAATTAAAGATGAGATCATATCTTGTTTAACGCATAAGGCACACATCTCATACAGAGCAATAAGATGCAGGAAATGAGCATATCTCATTAAAAGAGCATTATAATGTGACTGCATTCCAACCCCTGCAGATATCTAATAAGGAAATACCTCTATAATGATTTTGAAACCAAAAACAAGAAAGACAGTAACATTGATCTTATTAAAGGCGTACTAACAATAAACATCATCATCTTCAAAGATCTTCACATTTCTTCCCTCCCAGATATGCCATACAGGTATCAAGTAGCAATTTAATGTAAAAGTATGAAATCAAAGTCGAATTGATAGCAAATCTACGTAGAATATCATGATATGCCTTAAACATAGATATGCCTTAACTTCTTATCTCCTTCCAACGTAAATTAATGATGCATGAACTTTCCATCAACAAAAACTTACAATGAGTTTGCAAGTGATCCAATCTACTCAATCACTCATAGAAATTTGAAAGCCCAACTTGACAGTAAAGTCCGTTCAGCCCTTCAATAACACTGCTAGATTTGATTTCCCACTCAGTTCAGTCAGTTGCTCCAAATGTTGTTATGCCTAGATCCTAACCAGCATGAATTCAGGCCTCACATTCCATATTTTGTACAACCACCAACAAATGTTGCCGTCTACATTTTGTGAGATCTAAACAACACTATGAAGATTGACATGTCCTCACATCTTCTCTAAGTTGATGAACGTCTTTTTGCATAACCCAATTCCTGATCAACAAACCCAAGAAAAAATGAGACTCATCCATGCAAAACGCACAAAACCTCTGGCCAGGCCCTCACCAGATGTTCCTAGTCACCAGGGAGAAAACACCATACCAGTCCACCCATGTGCTTTGATTATTTACATCTAAAGACTGCTTCAAATCTTTGCGTGAAAACAATGTTCGTACAACCACTATGTCCTGCCTATTTTCCATCCTTAACCGGTATTTCATCACAATGGTTTTTGCAGACAAAATTCACTTCGTCTTCACCAAACACAACCCCCAATTGTCATTCTGGGACTATTTAGCCATCCCAATCAATGCGCACACAGAGAGGAGGAAGGGGGGGGGGGGGGGGGGGGGGGGGGGGGGGGGGGGGGGGGGGGGGGGGGGGGGGGGGGGGGGGGGGGGGGGGGGGGGGGGGGGGGGGGGGGGGGGGGGGGGGGGGAGGGGATAATTGAAAAACATGGCTATCTCATCTTCCCCAGACAGAACATAAGATTGGGAAAAAGACTGTTTATTCAAACTTGAGTTTAAATTGAATTAATTCATTAAAATGCCATTGCTACCAAAAAAAAAACAAAAAAAGTAACTATGTGCATCTCACTTTAAACGTTCAGCTAAAACAAGAAAAAAAATTTCTCCCCGACAAATGAAGTTTAATCAGGGAAGGCATCAAAGGGGATGCTGCTCACATATAGAACGAAAAAAAGAAGGCAGAAAATACTAAAGCAACATATCCACCTTCTCAAGTACCAAAAAATTGTTCCAACATAGGATATACAAATCCTGAGTTCCAGTTATACGAAAGATTCAAAACTCTTCTCAACCTATACAAAGCCTCCTCCCTCCCATTGAAAAATCTCCGATTCCAGACATTCCAAATAATCCACAGAAGATACAAATGAATCAATGTCGAGCATGCTTCCTCCTCTTCCCAAATCTCACTCTCCAACTATAAAGAAGATCCACCATTGCAAAATAGATCACCCATTGCACCCAAACATGAACAAAGCAAATGCCCAAAGCTCACTAGCCATATAGCAATGAATGAGAAGAAAGTTAACCGAGTCTTCATCTTGCTTGCAGACACAACACCAACGGATAAGGACCCACCTTCTACGAATTACTTATCTATTAAACAATCCTATCATGAGTCGCACACCAGATAAAAAAGGCCACCTTATAGGAAGCCTTATTACACCAAACTTCAATGGAAACAAGAAACTAGGTGACCCATCAAAGCATTATTAAAAGACTTTTGAACTCAAAAATACCCCAATCTCAATCACTTCCATCTCATGGCATCCTCCCCCTCCCCGAAAACCAACATCCCATTTAGATTAGTAGCATGATTCAATAGGACGAAACACAACAAGATCTCAATGCAACCCTGTCAAGAGCAAGACATCAAAGGAGAGAGAGAGAGAGAGAGAGAGAGAGAGAGAGAGAGAGAGAGCATTTGCCAATTTAACCGGTGAAGATCGCAAGTTTCTATTATCATGGGACCACCATTAATTTGATGGAAAATAATTTAAAACAAAAGTTGCACAGTGAATTTTATGGTGAAAACTAGCTATTCTAGACAACTAAATATCATGTATAGGCAGTCCTGCAGCAAGGTATAACATGGGATTGCTTTAAATACAAATACAGTATAAAAGAAGTTCAACTGCAGTGACAACCCAAAATGCACTTCAACCAAAGCACAGTAACAATCACAGTGCATTTTAGAGTGCCAAAAAGAGCATGCAAAACAGGAAGAAGTTCAACTATGCTCCAGAAACTGCATTATCCTTGTCCTGCAAAAGAACATCAATTCATTTCTTGCCTCTTCTACAACATAAGACAATAAATCAAAGTACAGCAAGAACGAAACAAACTTCTACGGCCAACATCTGATGTAAACAGCTTGCTACCGGAGAAACAGGAAAAGAAATATATCTAACATTCACACACTTCCTCTATTCAAGACCACAAATGCGTTTATCTCACAGCACTTACAATAAAAACCCCACAAACAGCCAACTTACTAAAGCCTTCAAAAAAACAAGTACAACGAGGAAAAAAGAAGAAAGCATTAGCACAAGTTATAATCTTAAACTACACGACCATGGAATATACATATGTAAAAATAAGTCAGCAATAGCAAGCATAGTTTTTTTTTTTTGGACAAAAATAACAAGCACAATTCGAAAGAAATGTGGGTGACCAAACCAATGGAAACCAATTCATGAAACTTGATGATAATTATGAAAACATACAAATGGGTACTTACACGCTTGCGTCCTCTCTTCCCAGAAGCTTCACAGGAGTACCGGATCTCGGCGACACCAAACAACTTTCAGACAATTCATCCACACCTATTATCCGGCCAGGCCACCACGACCCATTTCGACGCCGAACCCATACCAACCCACCGACTGTCGCATCAATGCCCTTCGTGTTGGGCTCACTTGAACTCCCCATCTCTCTCTCTCTCTCTCTCGCCACACAGCACGAAAACCAATGACCGATCGCAAAAACCAATCTCAACCCTCCATCCCAAAGCACATTCAAGTCCCAAATACCACAAAAAATACTTGCGCATACCCTTTTAACCTAGAACCATGGGAAAACACAGAGAAATCAGACAGTTTCCAACACTCGCATGCAAAGCAACAACCCACAAACATCAGTCTGTGTAAACACAGGCAGGCGAGAGGGGAAAAAAAGCCCAGATTAGAGGGTTTATGGCGCAGCGACAGATCTGGGTCCACAAAGAAACAAGGGAAAACAGATGGGATTGTTTCCAGAGAGATTTTTTTTGTTTTCCCTTATTCTTGAAAAAATATTTTGGATTTTTATGCTGACTGTTAATTTGTTCTTCCTCTTCTTCTTTTTTCTTTGAAGATTTTATGACTGAACCATTGCTCGGTGTCCCATAGTGCACAAGAAGAAAGTGAGAGAGAGCGAGAGAGAAAGGAGTTGATGAGAAATTGAAGTAGATTTGGCTTCTGTATGGAAACGGATCGAACGTACCTTTTGGTATCTTTTCGCCAAGACAAGAGGCTTCAGAGAGAGAGAGATTTTCTAGATTAATTATTTATTTTTGAAATTGAGAGGAGAGAAAATAAAAGGAAAAAGCGGTTTGATTAGGCACGACAGGTATGATATTTACATCCCTACACTTGTCCCGCATGCACTATACGGGCCCACCTATTTCGTGACGATTATAGTATTCGACGCGTCATAAAGGAGAGACGTCGTTTTGTGTTTCGGATCAACGGCTGTGATGGTCCTGATTCAACTTCATCGTTCGTACCCTTGCGACTCGAAACTTTTAAGCAAAGGGCGAGTCTTGGTTTCTCGAATCGGTCACTTTAGGTTTTCGAGTACAGCTTGAAGAGAGTTCCTGCAACAACACAACTCATAAGCACACAGACATATATATAGAGAGAGAGGAGGGAAATCAAACAGCCATGACTGGTAATCCCTCTGAAAATACTTCCTGTAACCTTTTCCATCTTGTAGTATAAATTGTAAGGTGTATGGGTGTTTCTTCTTAAAGACTTAACTTTGGTTTGTTTTCTTACCATTGATTCTTAATAGTAATATAATTGAATGTCCCTTTTGACAATTTGATGATTATGATTGAAGGGTTGGTAACATTTTGTGTGTTCAGTTTGCTACGTTTCTTAGTATAGCGTGTTGGTAGGTGAATTTCTTCATAAGTATGATTAACTCATAGATTTCCAGAAGCTCCAATATTGTATTTGTTTTGCGAGTTCCAAGGGATTTGGTATTTTTTTTTTTCTTCCCCATCTGTTCAGGATATTTATGGAATATAGTTGTCCTAATAATGTGTTAATAATTTAAGAAATCATTGAAATTATCTCATTACGATTGACTGAATGGATTAGTTTGCCTAATGTCATACCCTTTTGATTGCTTTTTCCTCTGTTGATACTTTGGAGTTTAAAAAAAAATGTATTAAGGAGGAATTGAGCATGCCATCAGATTTTTTGCTGTATTCAATGGCTTCTGGGAAATTATGGTTAGTCATTGTTTACAATGCTTTGCCCGCATTAGGGAACTTGATGAAATATGTGTTCACAGAAAGTCTAAAAAAGTGTACTTAACAAAGAAATTTCATTTTGTCATTGAGGTGTATTTATGTGGTGGAGCAATGAGCCTTAAGGCCTAGAATTTTTTATGTAAGCTTTTTGTTTTTATAATTTCATCTACCCTAAACATTTCTTACAGACCATGTGCAGGAGCAAGAGATGGAAATCGAAGCATTGGAGGCCATACTTATGGATGAATTTAAAGGTTTGTAATGCATTTTTTTGAGGACCTAAATCCTCCATTTTCCTTTACTTATTTCTGACAATAAATGAGGTGCTGTTTTTCTTTCTTTCGTAATGCCAGAAATTCACTCTAGTGAAAGTGGGCTAAACACTTCTAATCGGTGCTTCCAAATTGAGCTATCTCCACAGGTAAGCACAGTCCTTATCGCTATTCGCTTCTCTGTAGATTGCTAAATAATGTCATCTTCATCTAGTTGAAGCTATTCCATTGTCATAAGCCTAGTAACAAACACCGACACAATGTTGGACTTGGGGAAATTGAAATTGTCGGTTGTGTTATTGGGATATCTATATTATAGAGGATAATCTTGTTTACGGTTTGACATAATCAAGAAGATCTTTCACATCTTGCTTGTTATTCCACTGGCTGTATTTTTAGAGTTTCTTAATATATTGCCCCTGCTGACAGGATGATGAAGCAGATGAATCAACAGCCACTCCAGGTTTTTTTATTTTATGTATTACAATACCTTGCAGTGTGTTTCTTCTGTCACTCGTTGCTCCATCCCCCACCCCCACCCAACATTTATGTGTATACACATGTATGGGTACTCAGTAATCAGTATCAGAGATACTGTATTTGTTTACTTTTTGGAGCTTTGTTTGCTGGTTTCCTACTTCAGGACACCTAAATCCCTATCAACATAAGCTGTTGCGCGAACTTTTGTTGCAGTTTGCTTGGCTTTAATTTTCTCACACACGGAAAAATATCCAGATGAACCACCACTTCTGAATGTGAAAAGGTTGGTGTGCAAGTAATACTTTTGTCTATTCCTCCGCTATTTTTCTCTTTTGTCAGTATGAGCAAATCAATTTTCTCTTTGTTACAACCTCCACTTTGGCTGAGTTGCTCAAATTGACCAACATTTACTCAACAATGTCAGATACAAGTGGTTTTCCAATTGCCTTTGCAACTGCAAAGTTATTTTTGGCTAAAAGAAAGAAGTATTTCTTCATTTCCATTATGGCTATTTATCTTTTGGATAATTAACTGCAACTATGTTAAATATGGCCCCTTGATGCTATTCAACAAAATTTTTTATTACTTATTAAAAAAAGAGTATGATACAAATGGCGATTTGAGAACGATCCAGCATTGAGCAAGTGTAAATAGCAAATAGCCCCAGCAGCTGAATTCTATAATATCATGCTGCTCCTGCACTGGCAATTGAACTAGGATCACCTTCATGATATTTGGCTTGTCCAGCTAGATTACTGGTAACTGATATTGCATATATCTTATAGAATTTGCCATGAATGTGTGCTTATCAAAAAAATAAAATAAAATAAGAGGAGATGAATGTTTGCTGTCCCTTACCCATTGTCGTGGTATTTTTCAGCGTAAAAGGAATTCCAACAGCGGACCTTAAGATTTTGAAAGAAAAGCTAGAGCAAGAGGTAGTTTTCAATCAATTTTGTTTTAATTTGCAATTCTGTTTCATTTATTTAAATATCTATTTCAAGCACATTTCTTTGCAACTTCAGAATTTTAGATCATTGGTGCACCTCAAAAGTTTTTTCTTTGAGGGTAAGGGGAACTTTGAAAGCAAAGATAATTGATGTCTAAGGAAATGCTCTTCAGAACGAAAAGTGCAAATGGGAACACCATAAACCACTTTGAAATCTCAACTACTGAAATGGCTTGTAGAATTGCAGTGGATAACCGCTTTCTAATTGATTATTAATGAATAACTAAACGAAGTTTAGCTGGTAAATGTATTTTGCATTTATACTAGAAAGCAGTTATCCACTAAAAATAATTATGTTAATTGTGTCATGTAGATTGGGATTAATAATTATATTTTACAGGCATCTGAAAACCTTGGTATGGCTATGGTCTATACACTAGTTTCATCTGCTAAGGAGTGGTTATGTGAAAGGTTTGCAGAAGATGCCAGTATAGAGAACAATGAAGATGAAGAGACAGCAAAAAATGATGTATGGCTGTGTCATGCCTATGACTCCTACTGATTGGTATATGCTTTCTATGTTTGAAGTGT
Source organism: Euryodendron excelsum (assembly GCA_033060915.1). Lineage (NCBI taxonomy): Eukaryota > Viridiplantae > Streptophyta > Magnoliopsida > Ericales > Pentaphylacaceae > Euryodendron > Euryodendron excelsum. The sequence goes on from CM065384.1 coordinate 45,737,081, forward strand.
GTATACTGTTGATGTTGCCTAGCACCTTTTAAGTACCATCTGCCTGCAAGATTCAAAAACTCGGAACTGTTAAGTGGATAATGTGATACTACAATGTATAATGTGCATGATTTTTGTATACAACAAATGGTAGAAGTTGCTGAACTTCTCATTCATCTTTCTGTAGCCAGCTAACACAGATCTATTTTAGATAACTATATGAAATTACTCCAAAAGATGGTTTCTTCTTGTAAATAATAACAATAATCTTGTCTTCTGTTAAGATTGAACATTATTCCCTTTTAGTTCCAAACGGTGCACACATAGATACAGGAATATACATCTAGAACTATATATATTCATATATGTGTATCTTTATGTATCAGCATTTATATTGCCAGCAATGTTTTATGATACAGAATGGTAGACAGACAATAGATAACTTTTTTTATCAGTAAGTGAAGCAACATGGTTATAAAAATGACATAGATGAGTATTGAAGTTGAGATGATGACCGACAGGACAAGGATGAAATTCAAAATCTATGCAGAGACAAGTCCAATTCAAAACAAGATGGTTTTGGTCATGCTCAACAAGAACCAGTAGCTACTTATTAGAACATGTCCATAAAATCAGCTATGCTGAAACATAATCCTTAGGTAAATGACAGTGCAGGAACAAAGAGATCTAGGCTTGAAAGTACAAGTGTTAAGTTAGATGGAGGGAAAATTGAGGACACAAGAATTATGGTCAGATGGATTCCTTATGCAATGAAAACCAAAATCTAGACCAATTAATGGGATTAATATGGTTCAAGTTAGAGATGCTACAAGGAGGGACAAACAAGGTAGCTGGGCAGCACCCTGGCTTATGATCTGGTGATCTGATCTTGGAAGAAAATGGAAAAGGATACATTTAGCTGACAACAAGGCTTATGATGAACTATAATGAGTTGATTTCAGTGTAGTAATATTTTCCCTCTTTGATCATTATATTTTATTTTATTGTTCCTCTTCTGTCACTTCTAATATGATTTATGGAGGTGCAGTTATTAGGGTATAATGTAATGACCCACGTTGGCGTGTGCCGAGTCCCACGTCGGATTACATAGGGATATTGGGTATACAAGTAGGAGCATTGAACCCAAATGGCACCTTTTTGGCTAGCTCTTTTTGTGAGTTCTCATGATTATTACATATGTCTAGCCCCCTTTTGGTCCGTGTGGGCTCAAAGGCACTGCAACATGGGGTTTGTGATTGATTGTGAACCCTCGCAAGGACGCGAGGTCTTAAGAAGGGAAGATTGTAATGACCTGCATTGGCTTGTGCTGAGTCCCACATGGGAAGTTTACGTGGGGGATCTTGAGTATATATGTAGGAGCAATGAACCCAAATGGCACCTTCTTGGCTAGCCCTTTTGGGTGAGTTCCCGCAACATTTTGTCACGATCCAAAACCCACCCCTTGGGAATTAAGGACTGTAGCCGGTCAATAGAAGTGCCACCAAAGGCCTCACAAAACTAAAGTTTCCTATAATCTTACAAAATGCTACATCAAATCTTGTTTACAAAGCATCAAGTATCTTCATTTGCTTATACCCAAGACTCCAGTCATCATCTTCATCACAGCACAAAGACATATACAATAGTTGATTTCTCATCTTAAGCTTCTTTCCCTAAAAATGTTTGAGTAAAAGCATGAGCACAACTAACCCGGTGAATAATAGAGATACAAGAACACATAACGTACCATGGATGTAATTGAAAACATTACAATTTCATAACGTAAGAAAATAGAGTAAATCACACTTTTGAAATAGTTCGTAAAAATGCTGGTAACCTAACTTGTCCAAAAGTATTCAAAGATGCTCAAATCTTTCAATTCAAACGGAAGCATCATATCATTAAAATAATCATATTGTGCTCATAATCTTGGACTAAACCGATTTACACATAAAACAATAAAACCCGTATAATGACCCTCTACATAGTGTAGTCCGGAATGACTATAAGGTCGTTGGGAACATCTCCCCAATTATGTCATATTGAAATCGGTGTGTTTCAAGTCTCCCGATCCAAGACCCTCGAGTATGGCACATAGTAGCTTGTCAAAGTGTAGCTTTGAGTGGTACATACATAGCTAAATGCATGGTTTTGCAAAGCATTCAAAGCATAAAACATATTAAATATACTTCATATGTACCAAAGATAATATTTGTAAGTAAATTAAATTTGGAAAATAGCTTCAAGTACCTCCATTACTCGCCTTAACCTTGTGAGAATTTTTGTTTTGTCCTCCTTTAAACAACCTTTGTTTTGATGCTTATACGATTTCTCTTTCTCCTTCGCTTTCCCTCTTCTTATTATTTTACTTTTTTTTTTCCTTTAACTTCACCACAAGCTCCTATTTATACTACTTAAGAGCTTGTCTTTGGATGTCACCTAGCAAGACACTTGTCTTCTAACAAAGTGCTCATGTGTAATTATCTTAAGTAGAGATGTAATTCTTTTAAGTAAGAGGTGTCATCAAGGTGTGTGAGTCACCAAAATTGGCAAGACACTTATCTTGCAATAAGATGATGAGGTGTAAAAGTGCCAAGTAGAAGGTGTCATCATATAAGAAGAGATGTATAATTCATCACCAAACACTAATCATCCTTATAATTAATCTATATCAACACTAATTGATTGTGATTAGGCCTGATTAATTTTAACTAATCATGATTAGTCTTGCACATAAGACTTTGGAACATAGAAGGCAAGCTTCTTTCTCAGGTGGCTTTTTCAATAAAATAATTCTGCCACAAAACTTGGAGATACATACAAACATATGAACTCAATGTTTTTACATATATTAGCAAGTTGTTGAGAACTTGTCGACAAAATACCAACATCTAGATGTCCTTCAAAAGTCTATACAAGGCATCTTCTCTCTTTTTTTATTTATTTATTTATTACATTACTCTCTTAGACATAAATATACACACCAAACTTCTCTATGACCAATCCTAGTTGAATCGCCTCACTGCAGTAAACATGACATCGGATGATGTACCTGGCATAGTTCCCGGATCTTCATTAGGGTCTTCTTTTGCTTCACTATCAGAAGATATCTCGATGAGTACCGGTACTGATGGTGGCGGAGGCAATATCCTTGCATGTTCTTAAGGCAACTCTCCACGCTAAGGCACCTGAGAAAGAAGCTTGACTTCTATGTTCTCAAGTCTTATATGCAATACTAATCATGATTAGTTAAAATTAATCATGATTAATCAAGTGTGTGATTCATTATGCTTAATCACAATCAATTAGTATTGATCTAGATTAATTATAAGGACGATTTGTACGTGGTAATGAATCATACAATCTCTTCTTATATGATGGCACCTCCTACTTAACACTTTTATACCTCATCATCTTATTGCAAGACAAGTGTCTTGCCAATTTTGGTGACTCACACACAAGGCTGACTCAAGATAATTTGAAGCCTAAAGTGACAACTATAAATGAGGCTTTTATTGAAAAAAGTTTGAGGCTTTGTACATTTTTAATATTATTGTAAAATTATTATTTAAAATTTATTTTTCTCGCTTTTTGAAATGCAAAATTATTAATTTAATCTTTATATTCAAGTTTAGCTAACATTCTTTTCAATCGGTAGTATAGCTAATCCACTTAGTCTTTCATGTGACATAGTTGATGTTAAATAGGATTCTATCAATTTTACTTTTGAAAAACTTCTTTCTGTAAAAGCTTCTGTTACATGTATTGTTAATAATATAAGAATAAGACTTTGTAAACTGTACCAATTTGTTTTTCAACTTGAAACTTTCTATAAGAATATGTGTATGTGTGCGTGTGCGTGCGCATGCTTGTGTGTGATGGCAATGGACCGGGGAAAAGTGGAGATCCGACCGAACCCGTCTCGTTTGGGGAGGGTATAGAGGATTAAAAACCGGAATGGAGATGTTAAATTAAACCTGTGCGAGTATGGAGGCGGGGATGGACTTAGGTTTTCCCCCGCCTAGCCCCGTTTCCACCCAACCCCGCCCTACCCATTAGGAGGTTGGGATGTGCTTGTGCCTTTATACGAAAAATTGCCCCTTGAATATTTTAACTTGTACTTTGAGTTTTGAGTTTTTAATTTTATTGTTAATCTCTTTAGTTAAAGATTAAATCAGTTCATGTTGAAAGTATTATCAGGGGGATAAGAGTTTTTGGATTAAGAACTTTTTGTTTAGATAATTAATTTGAGCATAAGAGTTTTAAATTAGGCTTGGTGAGTGTGGGGTGGGTGCGGAGGTGGGGGCGGACGGAGGTTTGTACCCTTAGGACAGAGATGGATCTCCGAAAAAATTCCGTTACGGGTATGGAGGCAAGGAGGTAGGTGGATTTTATAGGTGAAGGCGGGGATGGAGGTGCCATCTCCCGCCCCGGTCCACTGCCATGCTTACACACACACACTAGGGTTTGAAACTATATGTTAGAGAGTTTTAGAGAGTTGTATAGCTTAGACTTTTGACCTTCCTTATATTTACACTAGTTTATCTAATGATATTTTTTTTTTTTTTTTTTTTTTTTTTTTTTGCAAGATAACCAGTGTAATCGATTTGAGCTCTTTTTTTTTTTTTTTTCTTTTCTTATGGTTTTTTATTTCTCATTTGGATTAAAGTCTTTTTTTGCCCTTTCTTCTGAGCCTTTTTTCTCCATCTAGACTAAGGCTTTTTTTTTTTTTTTTTGAGCCTTTTTTCTCATTTAGACCGAAGCTTTTTACTTTTTCTCTTGCAGGCCTTTTTTCTTATTTAGATTGGGGCTTTTTAAAAAAATAAAAATAAAACAACTATATTGGGCTTTAACTATAGCATATAGGGTTTTAAAAAATTGGGAGCCTTCTAAAATTGGGGGCCTGAAGCGGCTGCTTTGTCCGCTTAACCCTGCAGCCTGCCCTGCACAAAGCTTGATGACACCTCCTACTTAAGAATTACACCTCAGTCCTTTGTTAGAAGAGAAGTGTCTTGCTAGGTGTCATCAAAAGGCAACCTCTTAAGTAGTATAAATAGGAGCTTGACGTGAAGTTAAATAATAATAAAAAGAAGAAGAAGAGGGAAAGAGAAGGAGAGAGAGAAATCCTATAAGCATCAATACGAAGGTTGTTTGAAGGAGGACAAAAATTCTTACAAGGTTAAGGGAAAGAAGCTTAAGATGAGAAATCTGTATATGTCTTTGTGCTATGATGACCTGAGTCTTGGGTATAAGTAGGTGAAGATATTTGATGCTTTGTAAATAAGATTTAATGTAGCATTTTGTAAGATTATAGGAATCTTTAGTTTTGTGAGGCCTTTGGTGGCAGTTCGACTGGCCGGTTACGGTCCTTAATCCACATAGGTTGGTTTTTGGGTTGTGACATATAGTGGAAGTGAGTCCTATTGGTCCTGCAAACTCAGTAAGTAGGAAGATGAGATGTTCTGTACTCATAAATGCTTTGCATCATTTTCTTGACCTCTTGGGAGATTTTTTTTAAATTTTTTATGCCATGTGTTTAAACATTTGCCAACATTATATTTTAATTTTAGATATAAACATTAGGAAAACAATAGTTTATCATTAGTTTGTCAGTGCAAGTAGGATACCTTGTACTATTGTACATCATATCCCATTTGTATGTTTGATTCCTTCCTTCACTGATAAAGTTTGATAGTTTATTGCTCACTAATGGTTCATCTTGACTAGAACCACTTTTTTTTATGTTTAAGGATTCCACTGGAATCCATGTTTCAGAAGTCCTTAACCTGTTTCTGTTCCTTTTCAGAACAGAATAAATTGGTATACCGCCAATATACAGTTATTTGTTTGAACAAACCTCAATTTCGGGCACAGCTTTCAATTCTGAATTTGTTTTAAAGATGTTGTAGGTTTACATTGCAGAAGCTGCTAAACACAATTATTTTGATTCAAATTCATTGAATTCCTTTCTTAAACGGAATTCTTATACCATGTAGATTTATCTATTAAAAATTTCATTTTTCCTGCTTATATGGAGTAATTTTGCTATATAGTGGCTAATTATCATGCTTTAATAGTCTATAAGCAGTTTGGTTTATTATGGGATCATTTTATTAGTTTACTCATCTCTTGAAGCTAAGTTGCTTTGGATTAGTATGGTATCAGAAATTTTAAAGTTAGCCCTTATAATTTGGTTGGAGAGTTTAACCTTTTCTTTTTATATGCATATAAATTTATGTTTATAATTTAGTGACATAACCTCAGATTCATATGGTTAGAAAGCAATCTCAGGCAATTGAAATTCTCATTGCTGGCATAATGCACTGCAAGTTAACAGTCCCTTGACCGCTAATGTGGTGTTTTGCTTGAAAACTTTCTGAAATGTCTTATGAGTAATTTAAAAGATATTAGGGATGGGAAGGCCCATGTACATCTAGCATGGCGATATGGTGTATGGTCTTGCCCCTGTTCTCAGCTAACCTTTAGTTGAACTATCTGTTAAATTAAAGATTTTAGCGTCATAAATACCTAGCAAATAGTTTTGAACTGTTACATTTTGGCTTTTTGTGTGCTTGATGTATTTCTTTGTGCTTCATGTATTTTCAGATAATTATACCCCATGGAGAACCGGTTACTGTTGACACATTTCTTGCATGGAGAGAGAGGTTTGAAGCAGAGTTGGCACTAGAAAGGGCCAAGTAAGTTTCATTAAGTAGCACACCTTTCATTCTCTACTCTTATCTACACATCATTTTGTCCTATCAAGCATGAGAAAGGTGAACTGGTGAATAATATTGTCAGGCCAAATCACAAGATGCTAATTGGAGTAGTAGCCTTAGTGTCTTTTGAAAGGAAATCCAGTTTATTTGTGATAACCTTCCCTCCCCTCATACAACTAAAGCTTGCCTTGGGGAACTTTGGCTTCCAAAGGTGAGGAAGTAACCTCCATAGTGCCAACCAGGATATGCCATCTACTTTTATAGGACCTCAAATTTGTACTGCATCTTAGACTGTATGGGCTACTGGTAGCTTAGTACTTTGAGAGAGAGAGATAGGCAGAGACAGGGAATTAATATCATAGAGGATTACAGTTCTTGAGCCATCATCAGGCCACGTTGGATTTACTGGAGTAATTTGGAGTACCTCATTGAGAACTAGACTTCTGGGAGTGCTCTCCAAATTCCACGTACTCCATTCTAAAATGCAATCCTTCTTTTCTGTGTTAATAAAAATATTTTGTACTCTGAGAGAGAGAGAGAGAGAGAGAGGTGGCTGTTACTTGGGTGGTGAGTCGCTTGGCTGAGGGAGGAGGCCAAGAGCCCATAGGATGTTCCTTGGAGATTGCATCTGCATGTTTTCACAGGTGGTTAAGGCACCGTGTACCTTAACCTCACCAACAAAGCTGTTTCATGGAGGGAATTTAGCAGATGGTGAGATTCCATTGGTCGAAGTGTCACCTTATGAGGCTGACATATGGGACCATAGCTGATGAAGTTATCCATGATCTTTTGCTGAATTGAGAGTTGAAAACATGAGATCTAAAACTTTGTAGAATTAATCCTTATTCCGATTTTTGCTTGAGAATCTTTTCAGAACATGTGTAGATCTTTTATTTGTAAGTATCATTTTTAGAAGAAGGATTAATCCTTACTCTTCTCTTCTTTTTTTTCATTGTCTTTGAAACTGAGGATAGGACATTGGATTGGCTGGTTGCCCAAGCAGATACTCTATTTCCTATTGTCGTAGAAAACTTCTGTACTTTAGGATGAGTGCTAATCAGTATGCAAAATATAGCAGGAGTGTTCTCAGTTCATGCACTGCTGAACATCCACTTCTTGTGTACTGTGTACAGGATTAGCTTATCAATTTGGAATCGAAATCAGGAAAAGAATAAGATTAATATTCACTTACAAAACTGTGGTTCTTGGATGTTCTGTCCTTGCATTTGATGCACCACAACTTAAGAAATACTAATCAATGTTTTGTATTCGACTAGACTACTGTTTTTTTATTTTCTTTCGACCTTTTTCTTAATGAAAAGTGACCATGCACCAACTCTCAGGTTAATGCCCGAGTCAGCACTTTCTGCACCCAAGGAAAAGAGGCTCACGGGCAGACAGTGGTTTGAAAGTGGAAGAGCTTCAGCGGTACATATTCTTCTGAACAGCTTATTCGCCTTGTAGTGCAGATGCATGAAATCTGTATCTGCTGCACTTTGCTTCCTAGTTTTGGAGAAAATGCAGCATTTCAAAGGTTGTAATTAAAATAAGAGGTTTTTTTTTGTGCTTCTCTCTCACTTTTGCAGAAAGGTGCAGCAGCAATTACTGAAGGATCCGATGAGGAAGATGAGGAAGACATTGACTTCGACGATGAGGACTTTGAAGGTAATTCTCACTTCCCACTGAGCCCCATAAATGTGCACATAGACATGATGTTTAAACTTCATAGGAAGCGAAAATTTTTTGAAAAAAACTTATAATCTTTGATTCAATGGCAGATGATGAAGAAGATATGCTTGAGCACTATCTGGCTGAGAAATCAGACACATCCTCTCACTCGTCAATGAGAGCCAATTAAAAGGAACACATTGTTATTTGGTTTTGAGGCATGCCAGGGATGAGAAATTTGTGAGCATTTTAGCCTTCTTTTCACATGTACTCGTTTTGGCCAGCTTCACCTTTCCAGGAGCGAAGGGAGACATTTTTGGCTCTGAGAAAGTGATGAGAACTTCTTAATTTGAGACCCTACTTGGATGATGATGCATTTTGAGTGAAAGTTATAAGAACAGTTTAGCATTTGATAATCATTTAATGATGAGGTTGAAAGTTAGTCCTACATGTTTCGTAGAGAACCGTGGTATATCTATTATCAGTTGCTGGAGGAGATCCAGGCCCAGTACAATGATGAACCCTTTTCTGGTCAGTAACAAGGCAAGTGGCATAATGTCATTCATGGCCGTATATGTATAATGTCTTGCCTTGGAATTAGCTATAAACCTGCTTATTTCTTATTTGTCTTCCCTAAAACCTAACAGCCACAATTTTCAAATTTACACTGCCAACAACAAAACCTATTGTCTTTCAATATGACCTAGTAGGGTATGTACCATAAGACCCACTTAGTCTACATGCAAAGAACAAGTTACAGCAACAATATCCAAGAAAGAAAGAAAAACAAAAATATTGTAACTCAAAAGCATCATCAATAAAGAATTATTTTTATTTCCAATATGACTGTTGAACATTTTCACAAGACTACAACAAGCATTTAAACTTCTTAATTGGATCAAGAACATAAATATTTCACACCAACCCTATTCAGTTACATTGCTCAATTATAGAAGCTGACTACCAATCCTCCATAAATTGGCCTTTCAAGCCTAAGCTATAAAATTATACAGGTTACAGAGATATCTCCTGCCATATCCGAATAATTCCTTGAGCTTTTGGGATATTGCAGCCCACAAGACAGTACTCAAGGATTAGCTGATATCTTTACTACAGTTTCTGCCAATAGGCAAGCCTCCAAGCTCATCTAAGCGTGCAGCTTACGGCAGACGGTCTAGGAAAACATGCAAATAATCTGTTCTGCCTATACACATCCTTGATCTGACATACCATTAGCAATAGACAGAAAAGCAGAGATGGCTGCCCCATGTACCAAAGCCCTGACCAGCAAGGAAAAGACAAGATTAGAGACGCAGAGGCAGAGAGTGGAACAGAGATTAATATGCATTTTAGTGCCAACTTCTATATCATCTTTCTTCTAAGTGATGCGAAATCTATCTACATGTCAACAAAAGTCACAAACTAGGAGATTTCTAAAGTGATGAAAAATCTTTCTACATGCCAACAGAAGTCACAAACTAGGAGATTTTATGAAGCCATCCTAATTATAAATGCTAGAAGTACTCCCAAGAATTCCCCCCTCCCTCTACTTCCATCCTTTATTATATACTTCAAAACAAAAGAGCACCAGTGTTTTGCAGAGAATGCACGCGCCAGGCTTCATGAAACTTAAGAATAAATCGTGATACCATACCTAGTAAAATTTCAAAACTTAAAACCTCCACCCTGGACATGCATTCAAAGGGGCAATTTCTGGTTTTATTGTTTTTCACCTTGACATTATGTGTTACCACTTACAATACTGGATATGGGTCTCCTCACTTTTCTCCTTAGTTATCTGTTAAAACAACGAAGCAAACACAAATATCCATTACACAAAATAAAATAAAAGAGAACATGTTGACATATTTCGTTTTTAATTTCCAAACTCTGCATTCTCCATGAAAGACATGATTCACCTCCCAAATCCCCCCCTCTCTACCTCTTTGGCCCAAAACATGGTATCTACTGACATAGTAATATATACCCTACAATTGTAGAAAACCACTTGAGAAAAAATTAAATGAAGGAACAAGTTGGAATGTCAAAATAAGAATTATTTGCAGAAAATACATATGAATACAAAAGTTCACCGAATGCAGTATCAATCAATTTCTCAAAACCCAAAACAAAATTTAAGTCAGTAATAAGTTTTCAATAATTGTCATCCTTTATGCCAGCACTAAAAGTTTTTTTTGTTAAGTCAAAAAAGTGATTGAGAATTCTTCCAATGAATACATATATATATATATATATATTGATAAGTTCTTCAAATGAATACAAAAAAAGAAGCCTCCCATCAACTCCTTTTCTTCCCCGAGATTTCTGGTGGTACTTAGCTTGCTATTGTTCCAAATAACTTTTTCAAACTAAAATGCATTGCTATTGGTACATTGATTCTTGTGCCCAGGTCCCCTCAGCACAAGCACGTCATGAGTAGTACTTTGGTTGCTTAAAATACGAAAGAAAAGAGATGAATAAAAGAAAATTTGGGACTCAACTTCTTAAGGACAAACTAAATAAATAGGACAAATGTAAGGATAACTTTTACGATCTTGTGGCGAGACATGTTGACATTAATGTTACAACTTACAACCCAATATTAGGACAAATTTACCCAGAAAGTTAGTTTTCATTTAGGCTCCATTTGGTTTGTGGATTTCGTGAGAGAAAATGAAAAGAAAATGCAAAGGTTTTTAACTTTTATTTTTCTTTGTTCAGCTACCATAGAAAACAAAAAGGAAAATAAAATATGATGGAAATACATGAGTAATTTCTAGTTCTAAATATCTTCTCCTCATATTCATGATTTCTAATCTTCCTAAATTTTAACCTCCCCTTTTTTAAGCAGGGGATAAAATACAATGGGAAACTGTATTCCTTCTCATTTTCCTTTCCTTTTCCCCTATCAATTCCAAGTACCAAATGGGTATTAATGTTTAAGCCAATATATGCTGGATGATATGATTCCAACAGGACCTTGATCCATTCCACCAAGTCATATCCAAATTCGAATAGTAACAATAATTGACATTCCGTTCCCATGAACTAGGGAGAATCCCATTAAATGGGCATAATAAATTACCAGGATGAATGTCATGAACAATCAATATTATTGTTTCTCCAGACCATTCACAATCATTCTTCAGTGTGTTTTCTTTTTAACTTAAACGACCCTTGATAGGGATGTAAAGCTTCTCCCTTAAGAAAAACCCTTGTCATTGACCTCAAAGCACACGAGATATTCATAAAGGTGAACACGAAGAATATATGCATGTGGAAATCAGAGACATTGGTGGTGAGGGGTTTAAAATAAGCACTTACTCAGGACTCTCTTTCTGATAGCCAAAATCGGTTGCTGCTTTGAGAGTTCTTTGATATGTCTGCTTCATTGCTTCCTGCAGAGAAAAGGGGAAAAAGAAGATGTAACAGTCGGTCTAATAAAAAGCCCAAGAAAAGCATCACAACTCCATGGAGTCCCACAAGGACTTACTACGGGTGACAATCGTCCACAACTACTCTGTGCCTGGGAAGTAGTAAGAATAATCTCTGTAATAGGAAACTCCAACATATTACAATGAGTTTGAATGCCAATGGCGAGTTACCCTGAATGAGGGATAAAATATCGAGCCTAGCTGGTTTCCAATTATTTTTTTAGGCGATTCATTATTACTGCATTCTTTATGGACCAAACAACTATAGGAAAATACTACAGACAGTCTTTAATGGTTGAAAGATTGGGTGGGTAAGCTCTAACCCAGATATTTAATAGAAACCAGATTCTGCTGATACCATAGTTTAGAACCATGAGATAGTGATAGCAAAGCTGGCAAGACATATTCTGGCCAGGTTATCTAACCTCAATTTGTAAGTCCCAACTAGAAAGCAAAGCCCTATTTACCAGAAAAAACCAATTTCTGGGTACTGATAAACTAGAGTATTCCAGGGACCCACATTCCCTTAATACTTTTGTCGCTTTTTCTCTGTCATGACATTAGTTTTTCCTATTTATTATTTTTCTTTCTGCAGCTATCTACTTACCACCGCACTCCTCCTTTCATAAAGCTTGGGAAGAAGATTATGAAATATGAAATGTGAAAGCTGGGGCTGAAGACTACGAAATATATGAACAATAAATACACCAATGCATCGACAAGGAGTGATTTGATCTAAATTGAGCAGTCAAACTGAAGCTTGATAGGCTGACCTGGGAACAGAAGCTAACCCTTGCCCAATCTTCACAAGTGCCCGCCTAGCTTCAGAGAAAACTGAACAATCCAGCCCCTTAAGGAATACTCGGGCATGCTTGCCAAGAATCAGGCTGAGATGCCTGAGCTAGACCCCAAAATCACTGAGCACGGGCTTAATATCAAAGCAGATGCTAAGCCCCCATCAAGCAGGCACAACAAAGCTTTGATCCCCTCATGAAAAATATAGAGAGAGAAGTGCAGAAATTAACGGATATGGATGCCATTAGAGAAGAGAAAAATCCTGAAGGCAATTCTACTGGAAAAAGTTCCATAATTTGATAGGGACACAACTGAACAAGCCTTCATCCCAATTACTATGGGTAAGCTACATGGATGCATCTTCTCTGATTTGCTCTATTCCAAGCAATATCTTCAATTAAATCCAAATCAATTATGTCCTTCCTCAGGACCTCAATCCCTTCCTTGGCCTTCCTCTTGTCAATATAGCACCATCAATTTCAATAAAATCACTCCTCATTCTAGATTTAGTTGACCTCAAATCTAGCTAATCGGGAAGGAGAAAAAAAAAGAAGACACCTAGAGGGAATTAACGGGTGCTACTAAACTTGTGTTAAATTTTGATTTTGTAATAGAAAAGAAACAACACAATGGAAATTAATACAATTAAGAACCCAAATTGGACCATACAAATCTAATCAACCTAAATTGACACTCATTAAGTAACTGAAATGGGATATAGGAGGAATTCTCCATAGCGATTAGGCAGGGAGAACTTCTAGAGGGGATTGATTCTCTTGTTAAAATTATTCTAATTTTTTCTTTTTACTCTGGTTCATTTCAATCCAGTTGTTGCTATTGCTTCAAGAACCAAGGAAGTCTTTAGTGGACAGCAAGAGAGGAGGAGGGGAGGAGTGGGGGTTGTTGGTTGGTCTTCAGCTAATGATACGTGCTCTATAAACTCAAGGAGAGGAAGAAAACTCAGTAACCAATTCAAAGAGGAAAGCAGACAGCACTATTGAAATGCAACGGGATCCTAAACATTTTTCACAGTATGTAAAACAAAATGTTCAGCTTCAGAATGCATTGAAGACAAAGTTTCAGAATACTAATGGCACACAAGGAATCATGGATCAACTTATTGATTACAATACCTAATTAGTAATTACAAAATAAAAAACTCATCAACGATAATTTTACTCTAGAAAGCAAAGACACTCCGCTTAGGGTGCCGTTTGCACGTCAAACACACATATTCCTCGGGCACACCAATAATATTTTTCCCCAGTGGAGGCATCCCCGACACATCGGAGACATGTGTGTCCCTTAATTGGACACATTCTGGACATAGCAGGGTTGAAATGTTATTATTAAAAACATTAAATGGAGTCAAATTTCTAAATTTCAAAACTTTAAAACACCAAAACATTAAACCTCCAAATCTAATTCTTCAAATCCTTAACTTGTTTTTGTTGAGTTATAATTGTGAACTTGTGTAGTTGTTTTCATCTAGTTTTGGGTGGTTTATGGATTTTATATTCATATACAGAGCAAATAAAAATATATATAAATATAAATATTTTCGTATCCCCGCCGTATCCATATCCATATTCTCATTTTTTTAAAATGTTGTGTCCCTTTTTCCTATGTGTCCATATCCATACCTCTGCTTCTTAGTTTTTACTAGTATTGTCAATAGATATGGTTCACAACAATATCACATGAATGGCCTTCTAAAAAAATCCAAGTTAGACTGCATTTCGAGTTAAATACCAGAGTGAAAGAGAATATGACTATCCAAGAACAGTCATTTGGAGTTTTGGCATACATCATGCCAGAATGAAAAAACTGGACATATGAGAATGGTCATTTGGCATCTAAACTAAAACAAACTAGGATATGCATTGCAACTTGGTAGTTCTAACGAAATCCAGCAGCTAAATAAATGATTATAAAACCTCACCTGTAATTTAGATTCAAATTCTTCAGGGGACCAATTAATCAGTTCAAGTTCTCCTGCAGCAACCTACAAACCAAGTGATTATAGATTTAGCAAATAAAACGAATAATGGTTGAAAAAACAACCAAGAGCATCATCAACAGACACAAAGAAGGATATGAAAGACAGAATCAATAACTGGACAATTATTTCCATTTAAATTCTCCTACAAATATCCTCCTCCTCGTGTATAACTTCAATTACTCCATAGATCTTTCTCCAAGTTATTGCCACTCAGCATGCTCAACTATTCCTTTTCGGTTGCATAAGTAGAAAAAATATAATCTGCCCCAGAAAACACTTAAGACTACGAGCATAGCATAATTGCATACAACTTCCTCCTCCACATTTCATGTATAGTTATCCCTATTCCATTCATCTCGTTGTCTTTCTCCATGTACCAACATCTGCAATCCAAATTTTCAACCTGCAGGTTTTCCATACATAGATTTTCGTATCGACTTCAGACTGCCTAAAAGAAATGTGAGACCATAAGCACTTCAGATGATGATTTGGCAGAGAGTTGGAGTTTGAATTACAAAATATATCATATCATCAAAGAAGTATGTTGACATGCATTTTGCTTATAATAATGACCAAAGCACTTTTACATGGATATAAATAATTATTTCATAATTTCATTGTTCAAAGACATAGAGAATGCATAAGTGAGAGGAGCTCAGTGATACATCCTACCCCTCCGGCACCAGCAGCAATAGCAGGAGCAATGAGAACATTTGCTTTTCTCAGAACATCAACTGCTTCAGGCGTACAGGGCATATTGGAACCTAAGGGACATATTGCAATATAATTACTAACAAGAAGGAAAAACAATAACAAACAAAATCAAAAATAAAAAGAAAGAATTAAAAGCATCTAGTATCATATTGAGAAACCACTACCTTCTACTAGTATACGACAACCCGAATTAACCAAATTAATGGCATCAGACTGGTCAATTTCATTTTGTGAAGCACAAGGAAATGCGACATCACACCTTTCGTTCCAAGGTTTTGCTTCGTCATAGTACTTAGAACGAGCATAAGTCTTTGAATAGTCTCTGCAGATACTACTTAATGAATACGGACAGGCCACAGTTATTAAAGTTGCAATTTGGTAAATAATAATGGGGCAAAAAACAAACCTCAAACTTCTTTGTTGAGCTTTAATATCTCTCAAAAAAGATATTTTCATGTAATCAAATCCATCCTCATCCGCCAAATAGCCTTTTGAATCTGTACAATAGTTTTTCGGCAAAGGCACGTGTTTATACAAACTGTCCATAAAATGGTATTCAGTCATTGTAGGCATTTAACTACTAGGTGTCATTCCTAAAGTATCCTAGAAACAAAACATAATAAAATTCAACAAACAGAGGCACTTTACCAGATGAGAAAACAATTGAGAAGGAAGAACATAACCAAATTTTCCACAATTTTCATACTTGTTTTAACAGGCAACACCAAAGAGGAAAATCTTAATACATTGGTAGAAAACCAGTTCTGTGCACCACTTCCACTTAAACTGAACCACCTATGTAAATCAACTTCAAAAGCAGAGGGACCCCTCTAGAATCAAACTCCTTTAAAGGATTTGATTAGTTCGAAAATAATATAATTTGACATCAGAACATACCTGATACTGTGATGGGAATAGCACCAAAAGCAAGAAGCTTCTCAAGAACATGCATTGCAATCTTTCCAGAACCACTAACAACACATCTGAAGAAGTTCAGATAGGAACAGTTAAAACCAACAACTTAGCAAGTAACATACTTCTACATCAGGTCTCTTGCTCTTCGTTCTGTAAATAAAGCAGACAATAAACCTAAGAAAAAATATAGAGTAAATTAAATCAGCTCCCTGAGGCTTCTGACAATTGCATATTCCTATCTTCACAATTTTCAAGTTAACGCTGACCTCCCTTCTGGTGTGCATGAGGATCTCTAAAGTAGATAGAACATGTTGTCATCACGAATTAAACTTATTTCAATAATTACTTTGCCTTCTGTAATCTAGTTCTGCCCATCCATTTCCTAATATTTTTGGTTCCCCTCATTTAACCAATCAAATGTAATAACTAATAACTCTCATGTTCTTTGTCCCACATGATTGAAAATCGTCCTTGGCCATGATTTACGTCAAATCCAACCAACACAATTCATTTCCCAAATATATTGGTGCAAGGAATGACGAAAAGGAATGCCCTTTTGAAAGTATCCTGAGATACTATTTGCCCACACTGAAAAACCACATCGAAACAAAAAATTAATGTTCTCCCCTTATTAAATCACCCAAATTACTGTCACCTTCAGTTTTGCTAATATAAAGTCCCATTTGTCTCTGCTTGCTCAACAGTTTCCATTCTCAAAAGCACCCTCCATGACCACAACATCATGAGACTGCCTGTTGAACGTCCGATGGTACCTTGCTTCAACCTGAGCTATGCAACAATGAGATCCCCCTTGATCCTTGCCGGATGTGCTATAAGTGACTACCTCAACAGAAAACACTTTCATAACCATCGCCTCCACTAAAACCCACCAAACTGACTATACCCATAACCATATAAACCTAAAAGAAAAGGCCAAACAAAATCTGGAAAGTAAATATAACACTCCATCACGTCTATCACTTGATCTCAACATCATCCACCTCATTTTCCCCTTATCATTTTTTTCTGAAACAGCAACATTTTGTTTTGGAATTATCCTTCAATATCTCAATCACAACTTAACTAGAACATATCACAAGCTATAACTCCCAATGAAGGTGAATGCTGGAAGGATAAGGTCTTTTATGATGCAAGAAGTAGAGCAAACAGGTTGTTTCTTGAGATCTTAAAGCAGCATTCACCCATCACAAACCAGATGGAGATCAGTGTATTTACAAAATCATACCAGAAGATATCTGCAATCATCAAATACCTCAGAGTAGGAATTGTAGTTTACCCAAAAAAAGAAAAAGAAAAAAATGGAATTGAATATAAGTCTAAGGAGGTGAGAATATAATCCTACGTTCACACAAGCAATGGGAAAAAGAAAAAGAAGAAAAAAAACCCTTCAAATCTTCTAAAACAGTACAATTGAAAACTCGTTCGAGTCAATATAGTAAAATATAACTTCATTTTTTATATTGACTAAACTATCGTTTATAAGTTTCCAAATTTAAGCAATTAACCTTAATCCTTTAAGTTCTTTATTCATGTCTGCAAGAATAAGCTGGGCAAAGAAAACCTGCAAAATAAAGGGATTTGTGAGATTCCTAACATGCAACAGAGGCATAAATCAGGAAGTGATAACTGGGGAAAAAAAGAAGACAAAAAAAGCCATCCGGTCAAGGAAAAGATTAAGGATTTTCCGCACAAACATACAGATGAGGATGCATAAATGAAACATGACCCATCCGTGCCCATGCTCAAACATACAGAGAGAGATGGAAAGAATATTGCATACCAGCCCATAGCCAGTAGCTTCGGTTCGTAGGCTAGAGCCAGACCAGATTATTCTTGGCCCTGTAAAACTTCCCTGCATAAGAAAAGCATACATACAAAATCATCCTGAAAAATCCTATATGAATCATTCAACCAAAAAAATGTTCAAGAAAAATGAATCCATGAAAAACGTTGCATTAGCAGTAACTAGATGTATTCATGCATAATACAGTGTAAATAGAACCTAAAGAGCACAAAATAAGTTAGAACGGTAATAGAGTGCTAAGGAAAAGTTTTGAATTTGAAGGCCAGTGTTCAATCGATGTAAGAAAATGTAATAAATTGCATACCTGGCAATTCTATGAGTTAGCAATATCCATACTTCAATTATGTGACTGTACAAAAACATACCAAATGTGGCATAGTAACAGTAACATAATTAAGATAACCACCTTCGTGTTTTGTACAAATTTTTTTTTTTTGTTTTGATAAGTAGAAATTATATATATAAGAGCATCAAGGGGATGCAGCCAGCATAAGCTTTACAAGTGTCAGACTGCAAAATGATGAATAAAGTCCAAAGATTAGTGTGATGCCTATACACGGGTAATTTCAGTGTAAAATGGGATAGACCTAAAGATAAGTTAGTTCTGAAGGAAATATAGACCTCATAAATATTATTTTTAAGGGCTTTAAGCATGGAGATTGTTGATACACCTCAAACCCTCGTGTAGAACCTTTGCAGCCATTAATAAAAAGCTTAAACATTGGAAACTTGCCGCCAAAAAAATTTAGGTCAAGTAGATGTGGGGCCCACAAGAAGTTAAATTGGTTAATAGGTTTAAGTTATTAGTATTATTAGGAGTCTTTTAGATAATGGTGCTATATTTTCTTTCTTTTAGGATTTTTGCAGTGGCTTTAGTGATATGATTTAAGCTCTATTAGGTACCTGCGTTGGATTGGAAAAGTTTTAGTATGTTTCTACTTAAGCCTATAAATAAGCTATATTGCTATAAAACGAATCTAGCTTCCCTACTATGAATAAAATGCTGATTTAATTCATAGATATTCTGCCCCACCCCACCCCTCTCCCCACTCGTTCTCTTTACTTCTTCTTCTTCTCTTCTCAGACAACTGCTCTCTTCTCCTCTCCCTCTCTCTTAGTTTCTCTCTATTCTTTACTCTTCCTCTCTGTCATATATTGCTATTTTTTTCTCTCATCTCTTCTCCTTGACTCTTCTTTGACTTTCTCAGTTTCTTGCTCTCTCTTCTTCTCTCTTCTTTATGTTCTTCTCCTATCTTATCTCATTATTCTCCTACTTCTCCTACTTATCAAAAAAATATTCTCTTTGTTCTCCTATCTCTCTCTCTCACATATCGAAAAAAATAAAAATCATCATATTATTTTGCCCATAACGTGTTTGAAGTAATCCTCATGAAGGTCATGTTACTTATTTCTTTATGTGCTTGATGTTGTAGCTTCTTACCATTCAAAAAATGTAGCATAGTTTCTGATGCCATACAAATCAAACATTTCCAAAGTCCAAGAACAGGACAGATGGAACATGATTGCTGTAAAAAAGTATCTTGTGGAACATTATTGGACAAGTAGGAGAACACATTTCTCCTTGTTCATGTCAGATTCGCCATTTAGTTCTGTTAATGTTCACATGCACAATCCATGTGGTCATGAACAGTTGTTTCACTCTTGCTTGAGCCGTCACTTGCTACTATATTTTATCATCAATACATACAAATAGAGATGAAAATTTTTCTTCAGCAAGAGACACAGCTTGTTACCTGAACATGACTGGCTAGACGACGATACTGTCCAAACATATAACCCATTTCGCGAGCACCAACACCCATCTCCTCTGAAGGAAGATCCTAATAATTACAAACAATAAAACAGAAAGTAAAACACATAAAATCAGCAAAACATAAAACAACATATAAAAGGAAAAGAGAGACAAAGTATAAACCGACATGCTGAAAAATTCATATATAATCCACTGAAATCTGAAACAAATGGAAGAACATCTCTCTTTCTAGGTTACCTTATCAGGACCCAAATAACGATATAGCTCATCCATAAAACTCTGACAAAAGCGCATGATCTGCAAATGTGGGTTTCAGAAAAAATTATCAAATATAAAAAAGAATTAGAACCTCTAAGAAACCATCATCAAAAGCAAATACATTTTAAATTATAATGATACCTCACTGTCACTTTTTCCTTTTGGATCGAAATCACTACCACCAGCAGCACCTCCAAGTTTATATGGAGATAAGGCACTCTTTAACGTCTGCAAAGAAGTTAAAACAGAACATTATCAACACAATCGAAGGCTTAGGATTGCCTCCCATCTGTAATATTTATTCTGTAGCAACATTCTGGCAGCTAAATATAATCTGAAATGTATCGTAACCCATATTTAAAGAAGGAGAAAAGCTATCACAAGGAAGCATTGCCATAGTCTCCACGTAGTCCTAGCATACGTAGGAGATGTTGTGCAAACTATATATACTCTTGTGATCCATCAATTCAATAAAGATCAGTTTGGAGAATGTCCTAGTACCTTTTAAAGCTCTCCATTGATGCAACTTTAACCTAACAACCAGAATAAACGGGGGTGAACTCTCTCTGAATGGCCAAAAGATGTCCAACGTGGTAGTGTCCTATATGCCAATTTCTAACAAAGAGAAGAATATGTATCGTGGACAACAACACAGCTCATGGAAGTCTTGCTCTTCTGAATATAAGTCATTTCACATTTTGGTGAATGATGTGAAACTATGTACTCTTCTTTTTTTTTTCATTGGACATCTTTTGATGATTCTAAAACAAACAAAAAAGGAAAGAAAGAAAGAAAGAGAAACAAAAAATAGATACAGAAAAACACATAAAAGAAAGGATTCAAAAAAAAAAAAAAAAAAAAAAAAAGAACCCATAAACATACACAGAAACACGCAAAGGAAAGGATTCAAATGATATAGCCAACCATTAAAATAGTAGGTTTGAAAATCACTGAGTTGAGTTTATTTGAGAAATTTTTCACAACCAGGAGCCCATTCTTAACATGTATTCAGACATAAGCAAGAATAATAAAGATCATCTCATATTCAGGTGGTTGCCATGCATCAATAGATAAAATCAACAAGTGCAAGGTTTCACCACATTGTCTTTTACTACAAATATAATAGAGTTGGTTCATCATTACTGTCCAAACAAGCCACTGAACAGGAAAAGAAAAGAAACAAAAGAAAGAGGAAGGAAAGAAACTCCTACAACATGTAAAACGGAAAGATACAGCCAACCAATTGCCTTGAATTTAAAGAAAAAACAATCTATGATCCTAAACTTTCTACGAGCTTGTCTCTGGCTGGCACAACTGTCCATGGGTCCCAACCACTGCAGGGTTTCTAAGTGCCTCGTGCATGCAGGTACGCAAATTAACTCATAATGGGAAGCGAAACCTGGGAAGCTTAATACAAAGTTTGGACAACCAACCACAGAAGGAGAATGCGGAAGAACACAAACACCAGGAATTACCTGCTGGAAACCCAGAAACTTTGCAATGCTTAAGTTCATCGAAGAATGAAAACGAAGGCCTCCCCTACAGGGGCCCAAAGTCTGGTTGAATTGAACACGAAAGCCTCGATTGACATGTGCCTCACCCCGATCATCAACCCAAGGGACTCGGAAAAGAATCATACGCTCAGGTTCCAGCAAGCGCTCCATCATGTTGACATAACTGAAACATTATAGAGCCACTACATGAGAATTGCAATGAACTTCTCTGCAAACATGTTTTGCACTAAATGATGAAGTTCTGATCAAATATAATTCATCCATGACATGACTCACTGAGAATTTTTTGCAATCATTCTTTCTAAAGCATGAACCACTTCTTGCACGCACTGTATGAACTCAACCTCATGAGGATCCCTCTTCAGTGCAGCTTCAACAATTGATCCAGCCGTTTTTGACATTAGAGCTTCAATTTAAGAAAACCAGCAGAGGAGTGTCAAAATGAAAAAGAATTAGAAAGAGAAATTTAGATTGTCTCTTTTAATTACAAGGTGACAAAATGTAAGCAACCATCAAATTCTATAAGGAAATATTCAAATAACTTGACAGATCTAAATGCACATTTCCCCTATATCCTTTTCTTTTCTTTTCTATTCTTTTTTTTTTTTTTTTTGATATGTAAAATTCCCCAATAGCCATATTAATACATCAATTCAGAAATGCATAAGCATCCCCCAATATCCATATTAATACAGAGTTAGGGAGCTACATATCCATTTAACTCTATTTTATTCATCTTTGTAATGTCAAATCCCGTAACTAATAATAAATTCAGTGTGATAAAGTCGTTTAAAAGTGAAGGAAGATGCAGCACGGCACACTAACACTTTAGAAAGTACATTCACTATTAAAGTATTAAAGGTTGTATCAACTTTATCTTGAAGAGGAAGACTGTCACACTCTAGGTCACACAATCCGTGTGTATAGGTAGGCGGATTGCGAACTAGAGCGCGGATTGACGAATTGGAGAGAAATTCGCGTCAAATTCGCGAACTGATTCAGTCAAATCCGCGAGTTGACTTAACAAATCCGCGAATTATGTTTTTAGACTAATTAAGAGTTGCCACGTGGCAACCTTACGGCGAGAAAAGCCACACCGAAACAAACTCACGCATGAGGGTCATGCTTTGGCATTTCAGAGTAGTCAAAATACAAGAGTGGGGTTTTGAACAGGTGACCACAACAGTTTTTAGAAAAAATTTTTACCATTGAAGCAAGGCTCCCATCCTTGTATATTGCTGTCTCTTTTTTTGTTTTATTATATCTTCCTTATATTTAATAGATACAATTACACAAACATCGAATTGCAGTATAAAAAAATAAAATTACTTAAATAGATTATATTAATATATAAAAATAATATTTATTTAAATATATATACACGCTCTAGGGACGCTCTCATTTTCAATCCTTTTGATAAAAGACGCTCTCGCGCACGTGCACCCGCACCCGCACCCGCACCCGCACTCGCACTCGCTCGCGCTCGCGACTTATGTGACTTAGGTCACACTACATCCAGCAAATAAGTTGGACAGATCATGTTCTTCTTTCCCCCGACAAGTAATGCAAAACACTACAGAGCACAAAAGGAGTTTAACTCAGAAAAATGTGAGGTGAACAAAAAAAGATCAAGACAACCCTGTAACGGAATAAAATTGACCAGATTCTCTACAAAATTGCCAAAAGTCTCAATAGAAGGGTCCAGGCTTACCCAAGTGGGACCAGTGACCAACTTTGCTATGGGTAATAGTTAGCATTGAGTGTCAGCCTTTGGTTTTTGTCTGTGTTCACTTCGGCTATCTTTGGCTTTTCTTTTGGTTTAGACAGTTATCATGTCCCTAGTTTTTTACATTATTGGAGAATTCAGATTATGGAATCATTCTTGGATCCGCAAAACCTGAGAATTCAGTTATTCGGGTTCCAGCTTCAATCTACTTTCTTCTGCTATTTTATGTGGTCATATAGCCATCAAATTCACCTAAGATGTAGGTTTGCACCTATTGAAGCAAACCGAGAACATTATGAGAAGATCAACTCATTTGTAACAACTTTATTATATTACAACCATATTGTTACAGTGACCAGTCCCTTGTCCTGTCATTCCAAGTTCCACCTACACTTTCAAAGCAGCATAAGAAATAGCCACTCAAGCCTTTGATGCCACATCTATTGCATAGCAAAATAAGTATAAGGCTTTGGAAGCCTAAAACGAGGGCTATGGATCCCATAATCATTAAGAAGCCTTTTGGTACAATGGGAAGTGTCCATGGAAGTGTTTGGGGTCTTGATTCACCTATATTCTAAACTAGTATGCGGCTGCTCTTTTTTATTGATGTTTTTTCCATTTTTAGGAGATGAAGATATTTTGGTAATGTTTGAATTTGCTGCACATGAGTTCTAATATAGATCCATGGATCTTGTTTTGGGTCATTTTATTAAATGTGTCATTATAGATGGGTCTTCATTTAGTGTATTTTGTGTGATTTGTTTACCCACTTCAAAAATCAACCTTCAGCCAGCCAAATTAATCTCTATGTCAAGACCTAACCTTAACAAAACCAACAACTAAAGGGAAAAGTATTGTTCTCAGGATATTGTTCATAGCCCCAAATCACAACTGCAAGTATTGCTTTTGATAGGAAATAGTCTAGACAAGGTGACTCTTATATTTATCTTGAGTTTAGTTGAGATATAACTAATTGCATGACTCTTATACAAAAAAAAATCTCGAAAAAAATTATAAAATTAAGTAAATTGATACATCATTTTCACATAATACCCTGCAGAATCTATTTAATAAAATAGATTGATCCACCCTTGACCCCATTTTGGAATTTTGTAAAGTATGTGGAACAGATAATGTATAGATTGTGAGATCTTATTTTTGTCTTCTAATACTTTCTACATGGGTGACATCCCTTTGGTGGCTTTGATGTTTATAGTCGTTATTAAAATATGAATGCCTCTAAAAGTGTCATGCAAGTACAAGGAACATAAAAATAAATGGAAGACTGACCTTTTACATAAATGGGTTTGTCAACAACAACCTTGTCTTTGGAAGCCATTTGGAGCCGAAGAGCCTCTTTGTGCAGCAAACTGTTGTTGTGTTCTTCCAGTGCACTCATCTGCATATTCCTACTACCTTCATTCCCATAAGGATTTCTTCTATGCTTCCTACCATATTCTCTACAAACAGAGCAGAATATCCTTGCTGTCCCTTCCTTCACATCAACATATGCCCACTTGTACGTGTCGGCCCATTCCTCTCTCCATCTTTTAACCACCTTCTTCTTTCTTTTCACATGTTGCGTCTTCGACAAATCTTGATCTTCACTGGCAAGCTCAGAAACCATCACCATCTGTTTGCTATCATCATGCTCTTCAGCTGAAGGTTCTCGTGGGGGCCCACTAATAAGGGGAGTACTTGCAAATGTTGGGTCATCATCCCCAGGCCCAATTTCCAAATCAATCTCTTCTCCAAGCTCCCTAACGACCAGGTGATGTCTCTGTGCCTGCTGAATTAAGTTCATGTCATCCATTGTAGAATTCATCCCTAGCCCACCAACCGGGAGCAACATTCAGCATGACAGTTCAACCCACACCTCAAAATCCTTTACTCTCTGCAAATAGAAACACCTAAATTAACTTATTTCAGTCATACTGTTCTCACCAGAAAGAGAAAAATTAGAGACAAGAAACATAAGTTCCATAATTAAAATAGTATATACCACCATATGCTCCAACTAATCCTGAGACAACCCCATTTTATAACTCTGATACAAAACACGGTGTGGAACTAACTCTCTGAACTGAAACCCTAACTAGAAAATTTCCAATGACTTCTAGCACTGTTACTCAGGCTTCAAAACTATAACCAAAGAAACCCTCTTTATTTACAGTAAGGGCACATAATTATCATGTCTGACCATAGAAGACAAATAAACCCACCTCACAAATCAATGCGATTAAAAGAAAATAAAGGATTACCAAAACAAACTGTCCAAAAAATCAACCATCAAACCGAGATTATTCCTATACTTACCCGTAACCACCACTTTCCCATGTTATTGCCCCATTCATTCAGGCTGCATCTTTGCATTTCCAAAGCACTCCCTCGCTGTTGGAAGCAAATTTTATTTTAATTTTTGTTTCCCTAAAACAAAGTAATACACTTCCAAAATGCGAACCAACCACTAACACATCAACCTACATCAAATAATCACTAGATCATTCTTGATTTCCAGAAGTACAGGAATTCAAGAGCTAAAGAAACAACAGAAGCAAAAGTGCAAACGACAAAACAGTTTCAGAAATTAATTCCAGAAAGCAAAACGCAAGCCCAAATCAAAATTAAGACCATGGAATACCTGAATTGAAGTACCAACTCTCTTCACTCCTCTCGGAACTTGCTCCTCGCGCTCAGCTGTAAACGGGCTTGTAGATGAAAAACTACAGCGAGATCGAGTTCGTTAACGGCAATAGTTAGTCGGGTCCTGATCAGATTCTTCTTTAATTCTGTCTTCCGGTCTGCTTATAAATATATATATATATATATATACGTATACGTAGAGAGATAAAGTGAGAAAGAAAAGGAGGCGGCGTTGCTGAGAGAGTTGTGAGAGTGGGGGTGTCGATTTGTATAAAACTAATAACTGCAATTGTACATGTATCTGAGGAAAATTAATGGGGGTGAAGAAGATTGAAGAGGAAGGACCGTAGGCAAGAAAAACCTTTTAATGCCAATCCGGAGTCCACACTCAGCCTCGGTGGCGCGTGTCTGACATTACATGGGCCGGCCTTCTGCCAACTTGGGCCGGTTTTTAAAAGAATAGTCCAAAATTGGGCCCATTCTGCTACAGTCTCCATATAATATCTGAGGAGTGCTACTCACAGTTATGATTGTGGGTCACTTTTCACATGATATGTCATACATCATGTGCCAGTTAGCATTTCGCTTAGTATATTTACCACATTTAGTATATTTACCACAGACACTATAGACACTGAGTAATTATTTAGGATGACTGTCACACCGCATCAGCATGATGATGTGATGTAACATTCTATGTGAATTATTACATTATGTACAATTTTTCATATAGCAAGAATTTGAAATTTAAAATGACATCATATGTGTAGGATAATAATTATAATATCTTAAAAAGTATTATATCTCTCCACAAATGACATTATGACGTGGTGTGATGGTCACATCGAATAATTTTATGTAGGCAAAAAAATCTCAGAATAATTTTATGTAGACAAAAGGATCCCAAAAAGGGAAAGGGTTGTAATATTATGCAACATGGTGGATCTCCGTGAACTTTACACATTTTTTAGTTCTTTGGATGTAACTTTTTTTTGGGTTTGCATTTTCAATTATAAATTTTTTTATTAACTTCTAACTTTTTAATTTGAGGGCATGTCCATCTTTTAAAGCTTACGAAAAAGAGATGGGTCAAAAGACATTTTGGGGCACAAACTTCATTTTGATTAAGATTAGAGAAACTAAATATATGAAGACAGCAAAATAAATCTTTAACCATATAGGAAGCCAATTTCTTTACAAGGAATAAATAAGAATCTATTCCCAACTTAATTCAATGTAACCATCAAAATCCAAAACAATGAACTGAATCTCCTACTAAAGAATGTCCACTTTCTCTCTTCATGGTTGATTGGTGCCAAGAGAATGTTGCAATGGTGATCTGACACACAAATATGAACTTTGTATCCATTATCAGAAGCAAACAAGCAGCAGTGTTCTTGGCACCCAATCCCCAAAAGGAAATCCAAAACATTAAAAACAAGGATTTATCAAGGTATCCCATAGAAAACAGCACACCTTACATTGTATCTCAAAACAGAACTACAACCAAATGAAAAAAAAAAATACAGAAATAGAATTCAACTACATGTCCAGCCTCTGCCAACATAGTTATTAGGAAGTGTATTGAGGGAGGCCATAGCAAGAGAAGTTTTGAGTCTAATGATAAAATGGGTCCCTGCTGGGGAGGCACCCCCACAGATGTACAAAACAGAGTAACTTCTTTCCCTCTTAGACAGTGATCCAACAAACGTTTTTAATAGAAGTACCCCAGAACCTGCCCGCCTACATTTTGTCGGATTGCCTCTTCATGATCCAAAACTCCATTCGGTGTTGTAATCACGACGTAGCCCCACTGCATGTGAAGAAAACTTTGTTATATTCAATCAGTTTATGCATGGGAGCTTGTGATGACATGCGCAAAGCACAAACGCGCACTAAAACAAAGCCTATGTCTTAATAACAAAAATCCATCTCTTTTCTTCTTCAATGTACAACATTCCATCAATAATCACAATGTTTAGGGCCATTGAGTCTCTCAGCCTTCAAGCAAAACCCAAACTTGGTCATAGTCAATGAGGACTTAAAGATACTCTACAAATTCATTAGCAATAGCTGATATCAATCTAAATAAAATAAATGAATGTGTACTAGACAGATGATAACAACGTATGGCAAGGCACTAGTCATAATATGTTAAATAGAACCCAGTCTACTGTCACTGAGTTAACCCCTCCTACTCGTGATAATGTTTCCCAACAAACGACTCGCACTACTGTCCAAAGATCCCAGCATTAATATATACTTTTCTCTCAACAAGTTCTAACATGTATATTTAATGGCCTGGAACTTTTAAAGGTGTCTTGTTAAATGGTAAAGCTGGAATAACCCATAGAGGTGCATAATTACTGACCGACTGCAAGAGTTCTCCTTTGAAGACAAGTAAATGCCATTTAGGCTTCCCTTATTAATAAATAAATAAACAAGGGCTATTTAGGCTTGACGTGAACTAGGACGTGCCACAACTAGAACCAAGTTACAAGTATCAAGTCTACAATACATATCTCTAAACTTGGCATTGTTTTTCCTATTTTCCACCCCTTAAGTCAGCATAGTATCATTTTCACATACTATTTTCTTTGTTCAGGAAACAGAAATGGAAAATGAATACAAAGAACTTTCATCACGTTCACATTGATATGTTCCAAACAAAAAAATGAAATGATGAGTTTTGGAGGATGACAGCTATAACCACTTGATGTTTCCAGTTATAGGAACAACCATTTGAATACTCCATGCTCGCGTGACTGGAATTCCCCATTCCACAAGGATAGAACTACATTCAACTGTTAAATGTTGAACATGGGGTAATTGCCAGGAAGACAATATTATGTTTTCAGTTACAGCATCTTCAGGCAGACAACATCCGAAACAAAAACAGTATTAAGTCCACACATTCAGCAAAAGAAACATCTCTCGAGCAACCAAAAGAAAAGGAAAGAGAATTAAAAAAAAGGCATCATTTTTTACAAACTTCCAAGGGGAAAAATGAACAAACAATATTTAGAACTCCCTAACTATCATTCCCACGCACTGCTTTGAAGTGTTTTGTCTAATTAAGCTCTTCACATCCAAATAAATACCAATAGCAACATCAATGATGGGTACCCAAGTATGGACATACAATGACGACACTCTATACATTCTTAATTGTGGATATTACAAGCAAAAAGCCATTCTAATACATGCCTGATTGACAAAATAAGAATTAACCTAATTGTGAATGATTGTACGTAGCATAGACAGTTTCCACTTCTATTTGTTAATAATCACATTTATTCATTGGTACATTTCTGACCTGGTTATTGTCCACTAAATTAAGTTTTATTTACAAATCGTTTACCTCCGTAGAGAGTTTAATATGCTTTCATGATGTCTCCTAAAAGATGTGTGCAAAGATGAACATCTCAAGCAATTTTTTTGGGGGGTTCAAATCTCAAGCAATACTTTATCATCATCGATCGCAGCACTTATAATTTATACCCAATGAGGAAAGAGTAACAGGAAAAATTAATGATCGAAAAGGCTATAGCTCACAAGGTGGCCATATTGATAGGTCACAGATGGTCAGCAAGCCAACATGTAATGGAAAAAAGTAATAAATGATAGAGAAAAAGATCAATTTATCAACCCAATGTCGTGATTTCAACTCAAAAAACCGCAATAAAAGGTCTCAAATCGGGGACATGCCACCAAATAAGGCTATGATTCAGCCATCCAGTCAGGTGTATGGTTCAAGAGAAATTCCTAGAACTAGAAGCTGTACAAGCAATTTCGGATCATATCTCATGTTGAGAGCAAAAAGAAAATGGGAGCAAGAGATAGAGACAAAGAGAGGCTCTTCCATTAACTTTGCAATTTTGTCCCTTCACTAGCTTTCATCTTGAAAAGGAGTAAAAACAATTTGGTCGTTAAAACTTTGGTGTCAAGAGGGGTCACGGCCTTCTGGATTTATAGAAGACTATAGATTGTTCAAATATAATTACAAAACAAATTCTTAATTGTTTGTCTCTTCTGGCTGGCAGAAAAATAATTCAATTGCTAAAAGTAAAAAAGAAATTCCACAGACCTGACGGGTTGGAAGTTTGAGTAATCTATAATGCTCAATATCTTGGGCCTTAATGTCCTGTCTATACATGAGAGCCCTGCAATCCTTGATCCTGCCTTGCAATTCCACAGTTATCCTTCCAACTCTATGAGGATCATGTACTTGAAAATCTTTGATATATCCTGGATAGCATATTAACAAATCAGTATCAGTAACATGTGGAAGTTGTAAGCAGCATTCAAAGACCTTCAAGGACCAAATGGAATTGCCCCTTCAGAGATTTTAAAAAACTTTTCTTTCACAGATCAAAAGGCCACAAGTTAGGGTTAGGTTTTTACATGTGTGTGTTTAGATATATGTGCATATGTCTAGACAAGCACCTCGATGTTTCATGATTTTCAGGAAGGCGGCCATGACATTGGAAACGGGTTGAAGTTGAGCTGTGGCAAAGCCTCTTTTCTCTGCATTGACGATCGTACTCAATGCCTCGTTCAATATCCTTCTTCCCATTTTCAACACCCCAGCGTTCACCGACTGTGAATGGCCGTGAGCTGTGAAGCCCTAATGCCTTCGCGCGCCTTACTCTTTCAGTTCAGTCCCAAGACTCCCAACCTTCGGTCGGCGTTGTAAAACCCTTGTATATATTTACAGTATAGCCAACAAAAACCCACTGACGTGAACACAAAAAAAAAAAGAAAAAAAAAATTACTTAAACCGGTTCTTAGCCTGTCTGGAACTTTGAGGAAGGGAAATTAGAGAGAAAGTAGAGGGGATACAACGTGAATTTATTTTCCTTGAAGTTTCTTCTCTTTTCTCTAGAAATCAAATGGAAGAAGGAAAGAAAATTGAGTTTTTCCCCTTTCTAAGAAAAGGAATTTTTTTTCGGGTGATTAAAAGCTTAAAACAGGGAGAAGGCTTTAAAATTGATTCTGGCCTATTTTTCCTGAAAATTTAAAGGCAAATTACACTAATAGTCTTTGCATTTTATCACGCGGCTTAATTTGGTTCTTATAATTTTAATTGCAACAAAATTTATCCTTTAATTTTTAGAAATATGCAAAGTTAATCCAATCGTGAGGTAGGAGTGCACAAAGTAATTGAAAAATTCGATAACTAAGCCAATTCAACCTCTATTAGTTGGCTTGATTCAGGTTTGTAAAGAGTTCAGTTCAATTCTGAATTTAAAAAATATCAAATCGATAAATCAATTCAGTTTCTAAGTAAGTGTAGGTACTCAGTCCACGGGCGCCACGTGGCACCCCATTTGCCCATCTGGCAGTCCATGCGGGCCCCCTGGCTACCCCAAAGTCAACCATGGTCAAACCTTGTCTGGGCAAACCCGCGTCTCGCCCTTGCCCCCGCGGCAAGCTTAGCGCCCGACCACCAAGCCTCGTTCAAGCAAGCTCCAAGAGCTTCTCTCAAGCCAGGCCCCGCGCCTACACGGTTCCGGCCAAAACGGGCACCTGTGCATGACAGGCCCCTGCGCCTAGCACGACCCAAGGCTCCGTCCCTCAACATTTAACGGGCCCAGGCCCCTAACTGTTTAACTTACTCTCGCTCGGGACCCCTCCCCACGGACAGTGGAACGGAGGCTAGAACCGAAAGGATTGTTGAGCTGCGCGCTTTACAAGCGCATGAGGGACCAGTCCCATCAACTGGCTAAGAGAGAGAGATCTACCCTCAGAGCCACTTAAATAGCATATTTTAAGCATTAAATGCTGACCCGACGCACATTTAATGCAATGGACACGTGGCGAGCCGTGGCTGAACAAGCGCCTAACTCCGTGGCAGAGGGTATCCAATCGCTCGCCGCGGTCGCTGACAGGACCTCTCCAGGTCATTATGGCAGAGCTCAGGCTTGCCCAGTCACGGCACGCCACGTGTCCGCACAGTGCTAATCATTCCCTACTATAAATAGTCTGAACACATTTATGACAAAACAGACAGTACTTAATCACATTTATTGTACGAGTCACTATTGGCTCGTATATCTCTCTCTCTTGTCTGCCCTCTCGGTTCTCGCCCCTCCATAGCCAGAAGACTTGAGCGAGTCGACTTTAATGACTGCCAGAACTCCCAGACGGGCCCCACGTAAGTCAACCTTACGCTTCACCGTCAAACATAACAAACAATACTCCACTGAGGATGACTGGCGCTCACGAAACGACTGACTCTGGCCTCAACCCACGCCAAGTCTCCAACACGGGGGCAAAACTGACCCCTGGTACCCACCCTGAGAACCAGGGCCCCCAAGTCCTTTCTTTCATCCAATCCCAAGGCAAGCAGATTCGAACGCTCAACGATAGCGTGGCTGCTCTTCTAAAGTCACAACAAACCTTGATGGACACTGTGCAGGCCATGCAGAGCGGACGGGCTATCCTCAACACCCCCACTCCCGTCTCCACAGTATCACTCGCCCCCTCCGCCGCTGAAGCACTCTAACATGCAACTCGAAGTTTAGAACCCCCCACTCCTGATCAAACACTAAACCGCAGCACTAGCAACTCAACTCCACCCCCAACAGCCAGGCGAGCTCTTTTCCAATCTGATCCAGTCCTTACTTCCACACACCCGCACAACCAGACGTGCACGGAAGTTGGACAGGCAAACACTGTTCAGCCGTCCAATGGCGGACTTGACTTTCACCCACCATATGCTAAGTCTATCCAGCGACTATCATACCCAGAGGGGTACGTTACCCCAAAATTCACCAAGTTCGACGGGAAAAATGGACATGCCCAAGAGCACGTCATTCGGTTCGTGGACTCTTTAGGCGTCCACGCAGCAGATCTCAACAACCTCCGACAACGAGAGTTCTCCAAATCGCTCTCCAACCGAGCTTATTCCTGGTACGCCAACCTCCTACCCAATTCTATCCCATCCTGGGACGACATGGTACAGAGATTCGTTGGCAAGTTCTTTTACGCCGATGAACCCCTTTCGGCATTTGACCTTATCCATGAGTCCCAGGGAGAAACAGAAGGCCTACTGTCATTCGTTAAGAGATTTCATGAAAGGGCCCTCGAAGTTCAGGACCCCATAGCCGAACAACAGCTAGTCAACATTTGCGTTAAAGGAATGCAAAACCGATACAAAATACACATGATCAACCATAAGTTCGGGGATTTCGCTAGCTTGATTACCGCCGCTGGGAACATTACCACTGCAGTGATCTGCGTGCAGCTTCCAATCCCAATCTCCGCGGTTGCCAGCTCCCTTATGGCGCAACCCCCCACGTCGACCCTCCGTATACGCAGCAACACCCACAACTCGCGGCAACTCTAGTGGTAGGAAGCGCCCCTTCGACGAAGACCCCCCTCTTTTGCCCGTATCCACCAAAACAACCGCAGCCCTATTACAAACATGGGTGGCTGACGGCCAGATCGTCCTTCCCGAAGTGAAGAAACAACCCACCGAGCGTGACAGACTCAATCCTAACTTCTACATCTACCACCAGACCACCACCCATTCCACCCACGATTGTTACGCTCTCAGATGCATCTTCCTCAAGTGAAAACAGGATGATACATTGCAGCTCCCTGAGACTGATGTACTTAATGACCCCCTCCCCAAGCACCGGAACGATAATGACGCCGTTCTCATGATTTCCCTCCATGATGAATCTGAAGATTTAGCTGTTTGTCACATCTCAGAGCCTGACTCGAAAGACCCAAATTTCGACCACCACCGCGCCACCGTCCTCCAAAATTCCACTAAGTTCAAACATTTCTTCGATCAACTGGGCCTATCATCCACCACCAGGTACGAGGCTACCCGAGCCCTTTTACGAGCGGCCAATGCAAATGGAGAAGCTTGTATGGAGACCGGCGGCTCGGTCAAGCGCTTCTTCAAAGAAAACCATCTCGTCATCACCTTCTCTGAGGCAGACCGAATGTACCCCTACCCCCACAACCGCCCCCTTTATCTGCCAGTTTTCATCCAAGACATGGAATTCCAACGAGGGTTCATGGATGGGGGAGCATCAGTGAACATCATGCCCTATGTCACATTTCAAGCCGTGGGACTACCAAAAGAACGTTTAGTCCGCGAGCCCCTCGATATCCGAGGATTCGACAGTCACTCCCACAGGTCCCTTGAATACATGAGGGTGGACCTTCGCGTGGGCCCCATCCACTCCTCCACTAAGTTCCATATCATCGACACCGACACCAACTACCACGTGCTGCTCAGTCGAACCTGGCTCCACCGGTACGGGGCCATCCCCTCCACCTACCACCAATACATAAAGGTAGTCTAGAACAATGAAGTTATCACCGTCCCTGCATCCCTGCACCCTTTCCGAGCTGCGGAAGCTCACATGGCTGAGGCCACGCTTTACGACGAGTTGGACGAGTCTGATGCCTCGCGCCGCTGTATAGCACTCGTCTGCCTCGCTGGTCAAATATTGCCAACGATCCCCAACGTCTCCGAACGCCTTAGAAACGAGGCCGCGCCGCCTCACCTGTTGGAAGCCATTCAAGAGCCTGACCTTCGCCCCTGCACGAAGCTGCTCCTATTATCACCAAGTTCCGACGAGCTGATGGGAAAATGGTTTACCACTTATGACGGTGCGCGGGGCTAATTCACACTCCCACTGGCCCCACCCTAAGCGCGCCCCCTCACCGACAAGACTGCCTCCCACTTTTCGCAGAATGCTACATTTTATCCCCATTTCGTTTCACACCCAAAAAGTGTCTAAAACCCAAATAAAGAAAGCTCGCACCAAGGGCAAAGCCCCTCGTCCTCACCGCAGATCCTAACCCCCAGCTCCAGCAGGTTATCCCCGCCCCCGAATGCCTCCAAAACGAGCCTCATCCTCAGAAACAAGAACTTGAAAACCCAAGAGCCTCATCCCCAGCTCCAGCAGGTTATCCCCGCCCCCGAATGCCTCCAAACTCCTGGACGCCGGATTCATCAAACCCATTCAACATCCCACCTGGCTCTCCAGCATCGTGCCAGTCATAAAAAAGAATGGCCAAATTCGGGTCTGCATCGATTTCCGCAATCTTAATAGAGCCTGCCCCAAGGACGAATTCCCATTACCCAGCATCGACACCCTGATTGATGCCACCGCAGGCCATCACATGTTCTCCTTCATGGATGGGTTCAATGGATACAATCAGATTAAGATGACACCCGAGGACGCCCCAAAAATAACTTTTCGAACCCCCGTTGGCAACTTCTTCTACACCGTTATGCCGTTTGGCCTGAAGAACGTGGGAGCCACCTATCAGCGCGCCATGATCACGATATTCCATGATATGTTCCACAAGGCAGTGGAATGCTATATCGACGACTTGGTAGTCAAATCCAAAGACGAAACATCCCACTTGAAGGACCTCAAGCGTGTTTTCGAACGATGCCGCAAATACCATCTTCGCATGAACCCCCTAAAATGCGCCTTTGGCGTCACCGCAGGAAAATTCCTTGGTTACGTAGTCCACCGACACAGCATCGATCCTGACCCCACCAAACTCACTACAATCCGCGATATGCCGCGCGCCACCAACCAAGACGAACTACAAACCTTTATTGGCCGAGCGTCCTACCTCCTGCGTTTCATCCCCGCCATGGCCGAGATAACCCAACCCTTCAGCCCCCTCTTAAAAAGGACGCCCCCTTTGCATGGCTACCAGTGCATCAAACCGCCTTCTAGGCCCTCAAGGACACTTTACTCTCCCCACTCACCATGAACCCCCCCCCCAACAGGGCAAACCCCTGTTATTGTACCTTACCTCGACCCCCAGGTCTATAGGAGCCTTGCTGGCACAAGAAGTCGAAAGAATCGAACGACTCGTTTACTACATTAGTCGTGTAATCCAAGGAGCCGAAACGCGATACACTCCAATCGAGCGCCATTGTCTAGCCCTAGTCTTTGCTGCTAAAAAGCTACGACATTACCTCTTGGCCTTCCTCGTCCATCTCATCACCAAGTGTGACCCCATCCGATTCCTACTCTCACACCCCGCCCTCGTTGGCCGAGTAGCTCGCTGGCTTTTATCCTTGGCCAAATACGACATCACCTGTAAAACCCCGACTTCAGTAAAGAGCCAGACCCTGGCTGACTTGTTAGCCCATTTCCCCAGCGATACATACGAACACCATCCGAAGAACTCCCTGGCGATGACTTCCAAGCCACCGTAGCCACCGACGAAGAAGAGTGGACCCTTACATTCGATGGTTCCGCCGCTGCCGGGAACGGGGGAGCAGGCATCGTCCTCTTGCCTCCACACGGCGCTGCAATCAACCTCTCTTACAAATTGGCCTTCCCATGCTCGAACAACGAGGCCGAATACGAAGCCCTGATCCTAGGCCTCCTGGCGGCCTCCAGCCTCGCAGTGACTCACCTTTGCATTCGTGGAGATTCTAACCTTGTCATTAAAAAAACCGCAAGTGAATTCACCATGAAGGAGCCAGCCTTGGCTTCCGACCGAACCATTTACCAGCGCCTTATGAACAAGTTGGCAGCCATCCGCCTGGAACACGCCCTGCGGTCTCACAACCACCACCCTGACGCACTGGCAACCCTGGGCTCCAAGGTGGAGGTGGGCGATACTCCCACAAAGATCGAAGTTTTTAAACACTCACTCCCCTGCTTGATATCTAAACTCTTGCCAGAAGAACCACAGACGAGCGATTAGCGCACCCCCATTTGGACGGCACTGGTCGAGAAGCAACGGTCGCTCCCACTGCAAGAGCTGAAGCACTTTATTATCTACCAGGGTACCCTCTACCACCGCGCCCCTAGAGGCTACCTTGCTCGATGCATCGACTCCCATGAGGCCAAACTCCGGCTTCATCAAATCCATGAGCGCTCTTGTGAAACTGCCGACACCAGCCTTCATCGGCGCCTCCAGCGGTAGGGGTATTATTGGCCTACCATGATTCAAGAGGCCACATCCCTCCAAAATTAGTGCATTCAATGTCAAGTCTTCCCGTCTCGCGCCAAATGCCATTTCACAGACACCCCCGCGGACTGGTGCCGACCTTATATTGACTTCCTCCAAGAAGGTTCCTTACCTACCCACGGCATGGGTGCCTCACTCATCTGAAAACGGGCCAATCTTTTCTTCCTTCAACAAGGGCAATTGTTCAGACACGGGTACGCGGGCGCACCCCTCCGTTGTATCCCCAGCGCTGAAATACCCCAGCTCCTCCACCTCGCACACAAAGACGAACACCAGGGAGGCTATAAGCTTTTCCAGCACCTGATACACCTCGGATATTACTGGCCCACTATGGAAGCGGATGCCATTACTCACGCCTGCCATTGCCAAAACTGCCAACGCCACGACAACCTTATCCACGCACCAGCAGACGACCTCCGCGCACTAGGTACTCCATAGCCTTTCCACACTTGGGCGATGGACCTCATCGGCCCCATCAACCCACCTTCCCGCGGCCACATATGTATCCTCGCTGCCACTAAGCTCTACACCAAGTGGTTTGAAGCTATCCCCCTCAAGCGCGCCACAGGACCCGCGGTTTCTAACTTCATTCGGGAGTACATCATTTGCCGCTTCGGGCTTCCTAAGGTCATTCTCTCGGATAATGGGACCCCCTTCGTCAACCGCAATGTGGGGTAACTCCTGGCCTCAAATGACATCACCCATCACAAGTCAACCCTTTACTACCCAAAAAGAAACGGTCAAGCCGAAACAACAAACAAAAACCTCATCAAAATACTTAGTCGAACGCTAAAAGATCACCAAACCTAGTGGGCTCATGTCCTGCCAATGGTGCTCTAGGCGTACCAAACCTCCAAGCGGCGCTCCACCCAAATGACACCCTTTTCTTTGGTTTACAGCGCCGAGGTCGTCCTCCCAGTTGAAATTACCATTCCATCAGCTCGAATCGCCCTTGCTAGCGGCGTGCTCCATGATCAACAACCACCGCAGCTCGAATCCCTGGACGAACATCGCGACAGAGCGCACGCCAACCACCGCACCTACTAACAACGCTTCGCGCGCGCCTACGATGCACTCGTACAACCACAACAGTTTCAACAAGGAGATCTGGTCCTGCGAGCCTCCCCCCAAGTCATGAGGGGAACCTCCACCACCAAATTGGTACCAAAGTGGGAAGGCCCTTTTGAAATCTGAGAGGCTAACGCCAGCGGATACTATCGAATTGCTAGACCCGGCTCTACTGCCGCCCCGTCGCCCATCAATGCCAAGTGGCTTAAAGCCTATTATCCGTGACACCTAGCTTTGACAGTTTCGTTTTGCTTTTATCATTGTAAT
The DNA here is from genome assembly GCA_033060915.1 of Euryodendron excelsum. Classification (NCBI taxonomy): domain Eukaryota; kingdom Viridiplantae; phylum Streptophyta; class Magnoliopsida; order Ericales; family Pentaphylacaceae; genus Euryodendron; species Euryodendron excelsum. Next base: position 45,775,356 of record CM065384.1, read on the forward strand.
TTATAGGCGATGTTGCGAGTTCAGCCTTTATAGCGTAAAAGTAATGTTTTGTACATGTAACCAAGAAAAAATAGCAAGAATTCTTTTTGACACCTTAACCACCAGCTTTTATTTCACAATTGTACTTCAAATTACATCACTATTACAATTTAGCTCCCTCGAGCTCGTTATAAAACAGCAAAAAGCACTACATTGTATCCTCATATTCAGCAGGCCCCTACGCCCAAGCTCCCTCAGGCAGATACAAGTTCCGTCGTGTGTTGCTCGAGCTCCCACGCCCAAACATCGAACTGCGTCTTCTTTCTCAAATGTCTATACGCCCCATATACACGGCTCGAGGCCAGCCTCCTCCCCGAAGACACTGCGCTTCTCATTCTTGACACCTCTCATTCCAAATATCCTAGAACGGACAGAGGTTTATGTGCTCCAAATGCCAAATAAACAGCTCCAGGCCTGCCTCCTCCCCGAGCACACTGCTCACGCCGCCCGTTCCCCCACCCATTCTGGTTGCACGCATACAAAGCCCAGCTACCCCCGCCAACGCGGCTTACGCCTAAATCATTGTCAGAGCTGGGCGCGACCCGCACAGTCTCTCCTTCGAAGATGCCGCGGTGGTGCCCCAGGCCGAGCCACTCCCATCTGAGTTTCCCATGGGCCGAGTCCGTGCACGTCACACTCGGAGGGAACCCTCGCCCCAGAAGTCTTTGGTGGTCCAGATGCCCCCCGCTCCTGAGTTACCCAACGTTGATTTCAAATACAGGGATCAAACCACACAAGAAAGGAGAAAGTTGCAACCCCTAAGGATTCCACCTCCCCCCTTTCGTGGCAGACTCCAACACTGAAATTTTTCCTAGACCACCCACAGCCAACGGGCGTTTCCCGAACACCCTCACCATCACGGACTCTCATTGAGGCTTGGTGTAAGTTACTTCCCCCCCCCCCCCCGGCGCTATTTATAGCTTGCTGGACTCACACCCCAAGACAGACGTCTACGCACCTGCCTTCTTTTTAGAGATTCTCGACACCCCCTGCCATCCAGACCCTGGGATCTGACCGCTCGAGCACGCCGATAAGACCACTGGGAGCCTTCTGGTGGCACTGTCTAATCCACGGCAGACCCTTAGTCTGTCAACCTGCTCCACCGTACAGGCCGCAGCCTAGGGGCAAATAGGCCTTTAGACCTCCCCTTTGACGCCGTCAAGGCGCAACCACCATGAAGTCTCAAGCCACAACCACCGCATTGGGAATGCACACCGGTGGAACCCACCATACCTCTAGCAAGCATCTACCACCCCCGGAGCCGTGGCCCCCGGGCCAGCACCAGCCGGCCGGTAACGGCATCCTTGCTGGTGGTTAGCTGTGTTGCACGAGCACAATACACGGCCCTTCTGCACGCATCACACTCCAGTACAGGCCCACCCATCATCAAGCCCGATGCCACGACCATCGCATTCGACACGCGCAGCCGCGGATCCAGCCGTTCCCCCTGCCACCTCCGCAGCCACCGCCCTCCAGCAAGCATTGGCGTGTCGGGCACGGCGCGGTCGATGTTGGTTATGTGTGCTTCATGAGCACTTGGTTCTTTCCTATGCCACCCATCCCCATCTCGGTGCCCCCTTTCCAATTCCTCTCTGATCGACTCTCATAAAACAAAAAAAAACCCCAATAGACGCCACCCAACCCTCCACCCTATTTATACCTGAGTCGGCTCACACACCAAGACTTGGCCGAACTCCTCCCGTCCTCCTAATATTCCCAAATCTCCCTTTTGTAGAGATGTCTGACTCCCCTCCCCCCTAGCCCTCTGCACAGCCAAAACTCAACAGGCCTTGACAAGACAATACCCTGCCATAGCCAGTCTCAAGGCGCTCCAGCCTGACTCCTCTCCCCCCTAGCCCTCTGCACAGACAAGACTTGACAAGCCTTGACAAGACAACACCCTGCCACGGCCAGTCTCCAGGCACTAGCTCCACAAAAAAAAAAAAAAAAAAAAAAAAAGAAGAAGAAGAAGAAGAAGGGAGCATACTGTAGATTTTTATCCAAACAACATAGCAGCTTGCATTTTCATTAACCTTTTCTTACTAAGTTACAAAAGACCGCCTAATGTGTGACGGTCAACACTCAGAAAACAAAAAAAAAAACAATCTTCCCTTGCACCCTCCACTTACAAGCTCCCGAAGAGGCTCATGCTACCCAGCCCTTCCGCCAGTATTCCCCAATGGCATTCTAGCTCGGCCTTCTCACGCGCGACGGTTTTCCTGTCTTGCTCCAACCTTTCGAGCTGCGCCTGCTGCCTCTAGATCTCACCCTTTTGCTCTGTTATGGCTTGGTCCAGCTCTACCAGGCGGTTACCCAAACGTACCACCCTCCCGCCAGCCACCGTCATCTCGCTGGCACGCTCCAGCCGCTCTTCAAGCCAAGACATCTCAAATTTCATTTGCTCCATCTCCCCTACGCTGGTGTCCACCGCGCCCCAGTCCCCCACGTCCAGGCTCGTCATAGGCTGGCTATCCAACTGCTCTAAGAATGAGCCGAACATTTCCATAACCCCTCGCCTCATGAACGGACCCCACTCGTGATGGCGAGCGAAGGTCTTGGGAGCCTCCTCAAAAACCTTATGTAACCTGGGTAGATAGGCCTCTTTGACTCCTGCAAAGAGCACAGTTGGATTGAGCACCACGTCCTCCTCTTCAGCAGTGCGGGCCGTAATCCTAACAACTCCGTTGGGCCTCCCGCACAACCTGCCGCCCACCCGCGCCAGAGGTCTCACCAACGTTGTCTGGAACTTAAGGGGCTTCTCTCTGAGACTCAACCTCCCCCTGCCCAGCCTCCCCCGCCTCCTCCCCGTCCCGGAAGACACTGGAACCTCTGAAGCTGCCCTCCGCCTTATCCACCTCAGTGGCCCTCAAGTTCCCAAACCCGGGCCTCAGTACCCCCCGCCCCGACCCAGTGGTTGGGGTCTCCGTCTCCGTCTCCCGTACAACCTGCGGGGGGGTTGCAACCCAACCCCTTATTTCAACTGCTGCACCCGCAGGCCATGGAGCCTCTTCATACCAGCCTAACAGCAAAACGAGCTCAGGACTGGCAGCCTCAGCAGCAGGTTCATTTCTCACAGGCTCAGGTCTTACCCCCTCGGCCCCGCGGCCGCCACGCTCTTGCCCCACTGGCTCGTCCTTGCGCCCTTCGCCTGGCTCCCCCACCAGGTCTATCACCACGTGGGCAATATTTACCCCGTACACGTCTACCGGCCCCGCACGCGGTTCACCCCCTTGAGCAGAAGGTACGCCAGTTCCACTTTCCACCACCGGGGGGACCTATGGCTCAATTCTGGCAACACGTAATGGCAGTGTCCCGGGCAGTTCTTCCTCCTCATCCCTTAACGACATCAGCCCCTCCGCTAACACGCTACGCCCTGCGGATCACTTGGGCCCCTGCCCCCCGACACTAGGGCCCGCGGCAGCTTGGGACCTTTATTTTTTCCCCCTGCCGACGAGCGCCTTTTTCAACCACCTCATGCTTTTTCCGCCCCTGACAAGCGTGACCGACAGCCCCTCAGATCCTAGCCCGGTACTTATCGCCTCTGCAGCGCCGGCTTCATCACTTAGTAAATCCTCCAGTGCGTCTGTGGGAACGGGCAGCCCTCCGCCTTCCACTGGTTCATCCCTTCCCGCAGCAGTGACCTCAGCTGCCTGCAACACAATAGAGCTTATCAGAATTTCATCATTACCCACACCATTTTTAGCTTCTGTCCCGCCAGCTTACCTCGGTCTCTTGTGCCGCGAGGCCAACTCCCCCGTGCTGCCGCCCGTTTGCCCTTGTAGTCGCTCATGCTGCATGGCCCCTTCCCCCGCGTAGCCGCTTCTTTGCTCCCCCGGTCTCTTCTGCTACGGGGGCAGCTCTCCCACACTGACGCTCGTCTGCTCCTGAATCACCACTCTCGGGGCCTACAAAAGTCAACACTTGGAATCATGGATGGATAGCTCCAACAATAACATAGGGCTATATATAATACCAACTTACCTTGCGCTTCTGGGCAACCGCGGAAGCTGATGGTTCAGGGCTGCTGCTGCTCGCCAGTTTCACCGTTTTCGCCCCTGCTGTGTATAATACCTTGGGCAACATCACCACCCCGTTCACCACCTCTGGCGTGAACCACTCGTCCCTGTGGCGAGGCTCGACTACTATGATCTTTAAGTTACGAGCCCGCTCACTAGGATCCCCCCAATTAGCCAAGGTGCGAGCTTTACACAGCGCGCACAACCCCTGTTCTTCCTGGACCACATCCTCCAGCACTGAGGGGGAGGGCTGCACAAGCGTATACTTGGCAAACACATCCAAATTCTTCTCCCAATATAACCTCCAGGCGTGCGTCCCCTGTCCGTCGCGTCCACGGCTACATACCTTCATCTCGTTGAAAGTCTTCATCCCAGCCTTCATATCTGCCATTACGAAACACGCCATTGAATCGCACGCTAAGCTGGGCGTAGCAACAAAATTCGGAGCGCCTTGATTGTACCCTAGCTGGTGCGCTAAGCGGTACGGATTGTAAGACACGGTCTCAAAGGTCACGTCCGCCGTCAGGGACGGGAGGCCCCCAGGGACAGCCCAAAGCACGCTCTCCGCCATGGCTTCAGTGAACTCCTTATCCTCCCTCACCAGCACTTCCCAGTCATTATCCTAGTATATATCGAAGTCTGCCACACCGGGCAAGAACTCCACATAGGGGCGCGCCTTAAATTTAGCCAGCTCGTCAATGACCCCCTTCAGATTACAACTGGCACTACAGCGGCCCACCTCAGCGCGCGATAGTATATATCTTCTTCTGCCCCCTCTCTAGCCTCGTCATTTTCAACCACGCGTGCAATTGGCGCTACACTCTCGAACCTCTCAAAAAGGAACATCTGAAGGAAGTTGGTGCACACATAGCTGCACACGTCATAGCCCCATCAACCTCACCGCATTGGTCTTCATCTGGTCAAGGCACGCATAGATGGTCCCCAGAAACAAAGGCCCTAGAGCCAGCCGCCTCCCACTCGCTACCGTGGCCGCTATCGAGTAGAGAGAGTAGTTGACCCCATCAGATGGAGGCCCCTCAAAGACGTGGCGCGATAGCCACGCGGTCAGAAATGCGGCTAGATGAAACGGGCTGCGTAGCCCTACCCCTTTAACACCGCGCCGGCGCTCGTCCTCGGTATAATCTCCAGACTTGGCCGCCTCCTTAGACAACCCCATCAAATTGCGATACCAATAGATGGTCCACCCCTTGAAAGTATTCTTCAATGTTTTGCTTGGAGGATGATTACACTATTAAAGTGTAATTCATTCGCTTCAATTTGTACTTTGTTAGCCTTAGAATAATGTTATATTTATGTTTTTAGTCTAATAAAGTTTATTTGGATGTTTTGTAGGGTTTTGGAGTGAATTGGAGCATCCGGGAGTGTTTGGGAGCATTCGGAAGAGAAACTGGGACAAATGAGTAAAATTGGCCAAAACTTGATAAGGATGTCCGGACACATGTCTGGACACCTCCGAGTGATGCAAGCATGTCCGGACATGTGTCCGGACACCCTGAAAAACTTCAGAGACTCAATTCAAAAACAAAATAGGAAGTCCGGACACGTGTCTGGACACCTTTGGGAATGTTACAGTGTCCGGACACATGTCCGGACACCCTGCACAACTTCTACAAGCTTATTCGGAACCTTGAACAGAGAGTCCGGACACGTGTCCGGACACCCCTGGGAATTGATACAGTGTCCGGACACCCTACGGAGATCCAATTTTCTGTATAACTTTAAACCTATAAATACTTCCTTGTAAACCCTAATTCGGGGTACTGAGTTTTAGACGTCATCTTTAGAGTTAGAGAGAATATTGGAGAGCTTTCATATTGTCTTCTTTCATTAGATTAATAATATTCTTGTCTTAGATTCCATTGCTTTCAATACAAGTCTTAGATTTCATTATGTTCATGAGTAGCTAATCATCTTTCTTGGCAAGGAACGTGAAGATTGTTCGAAAATTGATTGTTTAACAAGGTATTTCAATGGGCTTTGTTGTTTCATCTTTTAAATATTGAATCTTTCTCTTCTTCATTCCTTTCTCTTCGAAATCAAGGGTTTATGATCAAATCTTTGAGTGTTCATGCGTGACGTTGATCTCGTATGGGTGTTGCTTAGATCCCTGATATGAACACTTCGAATTTATTTTCTAAAAATACTGAATAAAGTTGAGATAGATTCTAAATTGGTTTTAATTGCGAAATCTTCTGATTCAATGACATAAGTTGTTGTTGTTGAATTGAGTTACAAATAAATACCTTGGGAAATTATCATTCTACCTGGCAATTGGATCGTTCTTAGCCAAGATCTTCTTCTACTTAGTGAAACTCTTATTTTTATTTAATCCTTAGATAAACAATCTCTTTAAATCAAAACATTTTTATTTCTTATTTTTGAGGTTATTCTTTGAGTTTTTGTTTGTTTAAAGGGAGTTTCCTTCGGACACCAACAGTCTTCCCTGTGGATCGACCTCGGACTCCTCCAAGTATTACTACATCGCGGCCGTGCAATTGCGGATCATATCGCACTTTCTGGAAGCGATCAGAGGAGCCTTCGCAAATTCGCTCATGGCCCGCGTAGCCGCGGCTTGCCCTGCTTTCAAACCTTTCACTATTTCCCATTCCTGGGAAGATAGCTCGAAGGTGTAAGGGTCGATATCCCCCACAATGGGAAGCTTAATCAACGCGCTCACATCCTCCAAAGTCGGACCAATCTCCCCGCCAACCGTTACGAACGTGGGGGTCTCCACACTCCACCGGGACAACAACACGTCCAACCACGGTGTGCTTCGCTTCATGTTCTGGCTATAAGTGCTCATCACAGCCTCGTGGATACCGGCTCGCTGCAAACCCCGACAAACTCGGAGCTGTCAAGGACTTCCTCGATCCAAACTTCTAATCCCTCCCTAGACGCGCAATAGTTGTCCCACGCGGGGAAGGCATAGGGGCATTCCCCCCGCTCCGCCATGAAACGAACGCAAGACTCAAGCGTGATGAACGTCTCATGCCTAGGCCGAGCCTCTGCGCGTGCAAGAAACAGGGGAGCGCTGGCCACGGGCGTTTCTGCAACAAAATAAGGGAGCTTCGTCCACAACGCATCCTCACCCCCCAGATAAGGAGCTCAGCACCAGTACTCGGCGTCTGGAACATCCCGGCCGCCCTTCTTCAAACTCTTTTTCTCGTTTGGCCCCAAGCCTCGGGGTACACTCGCCGCCGACGTTGAAGCTCGAGACATCTCCAACACAAATAAAGGACCACGGCGCGAAAAACTCACTAACAAGCGCTCGGAAAACCTCTTCACACACAAAGTTCAGAGAAACTTGAAAATGGATGCTTCAAAATAAGGAATCACGAGCGCTCTAGACAAAGACCAAGCATTCGAAAGTGTGGAATCGAAGCCAAGGACCTCTTTTATACCTCCTAACCGGCGCCTTGAAAACGAAGAGTCGCCCATAATGATGACCACCATCAATCGTCACGCCCTTTAACCGTCAAACGGTCGCATCCATTGGCTTGTAACGGTCAGAAACCATAAATAGCCGCTGTCCGCATTGAATGTTAGACATGACATCTCGGACACGTGGCAGCTCAAGGTTGACCTTCACAACTAGACATTTCGACCATCAGTCACGTCTCGTCTCTATTACGTGCTATACACGCGCACGCCCATTGGCCCAAATGGTCGCACACGTACAAGGGGGCTAATGTAGGTACCCAGTCCACGGGCGCCACGTGGCACCCCATTTGCCCATCTGGCAGTCCACGCGGGCCCCTTGGCTACCCCAAAGTCAACCATGGTCAAACCTTGTTTGGGCAAACCCACGCCTCGCCCTTGCCCCCGCGGCAGGCTCGGCACCCAACCACCAAGCCTCGTTCAAGCAAGCTCCAAGAGCTCCTTTCAAGCCAGGCCCCACGCCTACATGGCTCCGGTCAAAACGAGCGCCTGTGCATGACAGGCCCCCGCACCTAGCACGACCCAAGGCTCCGTGCCTCAACATCTAACGGGCCCAGGCCCCTAACTGTTTAACTTACTCTCGCTCGGGACCTCTTCCCACGGGCAATGGAACGGAGGCTAGAACCGAAGGGATCGTTTAGCCGCTCGCTTTACAAGCGCGCGAGGGACCAGTCCCATCAACCGGCTAAGAGAGAGAGATTTACCCTCAGAGCCACTTAAATACCATATCTTAAGCATTAAATGCTGACCCGACGCACATTTAATGCAATGGACACGTGGCGAGCCGTGGCTGGACAAACGCCTGACTTCGTGGCAGAGGGCATCCAATCGCCCGCTGACAAGACCTCTCCAGGTCATGATGGCGGAGCTCAGGCCTACCCAGTCACGGCGTGCCACGTGTCCGCACAGTGCTAATCACTCCCTACTATAAATAGTCTCAACACATTTATGACAAAACAGACAGTACCTAATCACATTTATTGTACGAGTCACTATTGGCTCGTGAATCTCTCTCTCTTGTCCGCCCTCTCGATTCTCGTCCCTCCATAGCTAGGAGACTCGAGCGAGTCAGCTTCAGTGACTGCCAGAACTCCCAGACGGGTCCCACGTAAGTCAACCTTACTCTTCACTGTCAAACATAACAAACAGTAAGCATTACCTGAACCCAAATCAACTCAAGAACCGAACCGACTCAACCCAAACAAAGATCCCATCTATATATGTAACAAACTTTGTAAATATTGTGTATATGTTTTTAAATTATTATTATTTTGTACTTCATTATTATTAATATGAGTTTATATATTATTATTTAATTATTTAGAAAATTGAGAATGTAATATTATTCTTATATTTTTATATTTAGATAAAAAAATTACTTTTGGCACCATAAAAGTGGGCTCGCCTGACCTAATCCAAACTAGATGCGACTCAACCGAAGGCATGAAACCAATCGAACCAACCTGAACTAATTTGACTTGGTTCAATTCGGTCCTTTTCTGAGTACAAAATTTTAAAACCAATTAACACGGGTCAGTTTTAGATTTAGCAGAGACTCGGAACCAATTCGACCATGCACACTCCTACGTGAGGGGGCATATTGATAAATTCATATATTATTTTTCTTTCATTCTCCTTCATCATCTCTATCATCAATGGCCACTCATCTCCAACCAGTAGTTCCCTTTTCATTTTTCCTCTTCCCTCTTTTCTTCTTCTTTTTTTCTTCATCTTTGCCCAATTCTCTCTCTCTCTCTCTCTCTCTCTCTCTCTCTGTTATATCTTCCTCTCTTTAACACTAGCCACCCCACCACATACCACCCCTGCCCGCAAACCGACCACCCTCCGCCAAACGCAGCCCCTCCGGCGATCACCCCCAGCCTCTCCTGCTACCTCCATTCGCTTCCCGTCACCATTTCTTACCCAAAAACCCAAGGACAGACATATGAGAGAAAGATTGACTGAGAGAGAAAAGGAACTAGACTGAAACTTACTCATGAGAATTGCAAGCCTCTATTTCCAAATTTCCTTTATGTTCACAGACATAGTCGTCTCTGTTTAATTTTTTTTTTTTAATAAGTAGGGTCTCTGTTTCTCTCGCTCTTTATCTCAATGTGGTTTTTAAATTAGCTTTGGTATTTGGGAATGCATGTTTCTTAAGTTTCATTTGGGAATGCAGGTTTCATGCCCATTTGCTGGCTCTATATTCATGTTTCATTTGCAATTTCTCTTAAACTTTTTTGTGAACTTTAAGCCAATTTCTTAATGGTTTTGCATTCTCTTATTTTTTTTAAGAGAATATAAGTTTAAATTTTCTTCAATTTATTATGGAAAGCATGAATCTTCTACTATGTTTTTATTTTATATGCTCTGAATTTCAAACTCATCCATTGACGATTTTGCCATTTACAAATCGAAACAAATCTTGAATTTTCATTCACAAACTGCCCACCTCCGTCCTCCATCCCCACCCAGCATCTGATCAAATCAAGGAAAACCCCCAAGTCCAACAGATACATGTGTATATACATATATACACGGATATATGTACCTGCACATACATTATGTATATATATACAATCATTGAATTAATGGTTGGGACGAAACAAATTTCTTTGAGAAGTGAGAGAAGGGTTGTGGATTGCAGAGATGGTGATCAGAACGGTAATCGGAGTGCTGACCACAGAGTACTGTGTGTTTGGTTTATTCCAAACACACAGAAACACGTCGACTGATAACCTCTAATAAGGTTGTGATACTTAGGCTCTTTTCAATCAACTTGTTTGGACACGTTACTTGAGATGGTAGACTCTGTACCTGTGCCTGGTCGATTGTGGATTGCTTGCTTGCTTGGTGTATGTCTTTGCCTTGAACCCAAAAAACAAACCAAAAGGAGAAAGTGTTTACTTGATCGATTGTTATAAGGTCCAATGTTTTTTAAATAAAAGGTGACGAGGCAAGATGTGGGTGGATTATATAAATATTTATATGAAAATTATGAATAATTTTATCATTGTAGCCTCATGTGAGTAGCACATGTTTATTTTTTATTTAATTTTTTAATAATTATTTTTAATTGAATTAATTGTGCATATTTAGTAAAATTAAATGTAAAAATTATTACAATTAAAATTATAAGAATCAAATTAAAACACGAAATAAATTGCAGAGACTACCTGTATAATTTGTCAAAAAATTAATTGTCACAAATATAGTACATTTGTCGTGTCAAATAATAAATATATTACTAATTTCACCAAATATACCACCATATGGACCTCACGTATTTCACCAAACATACCACCAAAGAGAGCATGCACTTGCAAATGCAATTGTGGTGTTTGCTTTGCGTATTGATGGACTCCTGCCCCTTTCCTATATCTTCCTTTCAATTTTTATAATAGGAATACTTTTTTAGTTCTTTAAAAGCTTTTATCCTATTGTAACCTATGATATATATCATTGTCTCTTATATGAAAAAATAATTTTACTTAACTAGAAACAAAATTTTCTATGTTGAATTTCTCTTGATTTATGAGGAAGGTCAGAGTAATAATTTTTAGATTTTGTTAGCCTCTGGTGTTCATGCAGGTGACATCTCTTGTAGGAACAAAAACTTAATTTACCAGAAACAGCAATGTCCATGGTGAGTTCCACTTGGATTATGAGTAATGTCGTCATTATCTATTAAAAAAAATTTAGTCTCTGTTTCATGCAGGTGATATCTCAAAGAGGAGATACCGGGTTTGTACGTTTTTCTCTCTTTCAAACATTTACAAACATCTAAAACAAACCTATGAATGACATAAACACAAATAGAATTTGTTTCTGACCGTGAACTCTTTTCTCTTTCAAACTTATCAGGGGGAAAAATCCTTTTCCTTTTGTGTATGGAATATAGGTGATAGAGTAAAAGCCAAAATTGATGTATTTGTTTGCTATAACTGTGGTCTGGAGTGAACAAAACAAAAGCAACTTAATATTTTAAAAAAAATAATCAATAGAAAATAGATAATCTTTTTTAAATAAGAAATTTGTTGTCTTGTACAAAATGTATTTTCCAATTCTAATTGACTTCTCCTGATGATTAATCATTTTGTTTGGTAGGTCTTGGTGCAAAAGGGTTTGGTCTTTGTGGAAAACTATCTAATGTTAAGGTCATCCTTAATGGTGGCCAGAGGGTCACAATCCTCAAGCCTGATGGGTATTTTTCATTGTATCCTACCAGCTTCATTTCATGAACTAATGAGACCTGATTCGTTATAAATTCAACTGTTGAAACATAATGAAGCTATAAACACTCTTAATAATCATGCAGTTAGAAAAAATGTGTTAGAAATTAGTTGAACATTATAGTGATTTTACCATTTAGTATTGCTTATTTTGCTAGTTCTTGGATGCCCCTTAAAATATAATCACTAATAGTATGCAGAAGCCTGCATTGATGGTTGGAATATTGTGGATGTGGCGAAGCTGAGGAGAATTGGTTTTATTGGTTCCTCCAATGGTAAGCCAATCCATGGGCTAAGGAAATGCTTGCCTTGTTATAAAGAATGCCTTGTTATAAAGAACATGAATCATTAATCCCAAGCGGTTGGTTTGGTGGTTAAAACTTAGGGCTTCGGAGAGCATTTGCTCCCTCCAAAATCTTAGCTTCGAAACTTTTTAGGTGCTATCAACTCGGTCTGATCTTTGACCCCGTAATTACCCAATTTGTTTGAGACAGGGAGACTGCACAGACTCCGAAATTAGTTGAAATGTGTACAAGTTGGCTCGAACGCCAAATTAACTAACAAAAAAGGATATCAATGCTGGAAACAAAAAAAGAAAAGAGAGAGAGATCGCGAGTAGAATCAATATATGAGAGGAAGTTTGAATGCATAATATGCGATTATTACCCTTTTATTACACTTTGATTTGGGTTTTTGCTGTTCTAGAACATTTGTTCGGTACTTCCACAAATTCAATGGCATAGCGGCATCTGAACCTTTGTCTGTTTCAATCGAAAATCTAAGGGTCTGTTTGGAAGTGCTGTCAGTTTTTGTTTTTTGTTGTATGTTTCTGTTTTCTATTTTTGTTTTTTGTTTTTTATGGTCTAATGATAGGATTTATAGGTTACCGTTCTACTAAAAATACTATATCAATGTTATAGAATCAAAAAATACATTTATTTTAGTATTTTTTTGTTATGTTTTAATTTTTGAAAAAACAAAAAACAAAAAACAAAAACAAAAAACACTTTCCAAACAAACCCTAAAGTTGCTCTTTTGATAGTGTAGTAAAATAAATCAGAACTCAAGGGAAGTCTTATAATGATGTATCTCATTATGCCATTTCCACATGATTATATATCACTATGAAATTAAAGTTTGACAACATTGTTCACTGTTTTTTTATATTTTTCTTTTCTTACCAAAAATTTAAGTTTCAAACAGAGCCTTAAAGTTGATTTGTGAGAGACATGAGTTCAGTAAAGCATTTGTCGTGTGTGGTTATGTAGAAAGTTATGAACTTACGATGAATTAATCTTAATCCAGTCATCCAATGCTACTTTCTACCAAGTTGATTATCATCTCCACATACATTCATAAGCTTGAGTCACAGGAGGCAATTGTTCTGTGCTATATTTGGAGTAATGATGGTGCATTAGTAAAAGGAAGGTGTCACTTGCAGAGTTCCTCTTTGTTTAATGTTCTATTTAGATCAACTCAAAAAGGTAAAGTTCAATTATATTTTAGAGTTTCATAAGTTCACTAAACGAGCTGATAAGTTTAATTATATTTTAGAGTTTTAGAAGTAATCCGAAAGTACATTTACATTTTTACTATTTCTCATTATATCTCTCATGTAATATTCTCTACTGATGAAATGAAGTATTTTCTTTTTTTCCAAAAAGAAAAAAACAACCTCCCTACCCAGGGGCGAATGTAAAATTTTTATTCAATAGGGGCTAATTTTTTTTACATAGAAGAGTACACAAATTATTTTTTAATTGACAAAATCTATTTTCTTGATAAGTAAAGAAAAAATTATATTAAAGACGTAGAAAAAAAAGAGTTCCGCCTTTATATAAAAGCTGTATACATTATATTTACAACTTATGATCAAATTTAGGGGGGACAAATGTAAGTATCAATAAATTTAGTGAATGCAACATACTATATTTATAACTTAATATCAAATAAATATAAATAAAAATTTTAAAAAATAGTGAAAGTCATCATGTCAATGAAGGCAGCTGTCCCGCTCACCCTTTCATAGATCCGCCCGTCCCTACCCCATAAACTTGAAAGAAAACAAAAATTCTAGGATTAATTATACGTTTTACCCTTATAATTTACACATCGTTCCACGTTCGCTCTTGTACTTTGAATTGTGATAATCAATCTCTTATACTTCTGGTTAAGTTATAATTTTGTCCTTCCGTTAGATGCCTTTAGAAATTGTGACGGAAAATGATCACTGGTCTATCTAAAGGCAATTACCACTATTGCCTCCAAGTAAAAAATACTTCAAAATGGAAAATAAAATAAATTACTATATCATTAATATTCATAATAAACACATATAAATTAATAGACATAATAATAATACATTGATTAAGAAAAATTATCATTGATAATAATAAAAAAATAATTATAATTAATCTTCCTTTCTCTCTTTTTTTCACCCTTTTTCTCTCTCATAAGACATAACCCACCATCAACACACCCAACTCATCCGCCAGCCACCGCCCATCTCTCACCACCTCCCTCATTGCTACCAGTCGTTGGCCGCCTCCCACCCCGCCTCCCACCCCGCCCCCATTCCGGCCACCTTCAAGCCCACCTCCACCTCATCCACGCCACTCCTCCCCCCAACCAAACTCGATTTGAACTCTTTTATATAGTTTTTGCATTTTCTCTCTGATTGGGTTTGGGAGGAACGATTATGGCGCTAAAAATTTTAACGGGAGTTGTCGACGGCGAGAATGAAATGGGTTTGTTTGTTTCTTGTAAATGTCAGAATGCACTGGAATCCTAATGAGTTTATGTACAATAAGAATGCACTGGGTTTTTTGGGTGAATGGTAGTTGGTGCAAAAAGAAAATATTAAAATTCATAAGGGAGATAGAATTCTATAATTATATATATATATATATGTATGTATGTATAGATCTACATGTGGTTTGGGTTTTTTGGGTGAATGGTAGCAACCCTCTCTCTTGATTTTTGAGGTGGTTTGAGTGATAATGCGGTGGGTGGACTTGCAGAAATGGGGTGGGTCGTTGATGGTGGTTTTGGCCAAGAAGAAAGAAAATAAGAAAGAGAGAGAGAGGGTTATGTAGAAGGAAGAAAAGAATGAATTACCTTTATGCCGTTAGAAAATGCAGATGTGACTATCACATGATCCTTTTATGTCACTGAAACACACTACATCTTCCTGAAGGGTAACATTGTTAATTAACCAAAAGGGTAAGAATTCATAATTGAAAGTACAAGAAGTAAAGTGAAATGAGATATAAACTAAAAACGTGAAAAGTGTAATTAACCTAAGATTCGAGATCTCTTATTCAATTATATCATAGGGCACAGAATGTCAATTAGCCTAAGGGTGAAAAGTGGAATGCCCCATGACATGTCCAAAAAACCCAGAATGTCAATTAGCCTAAGGTAACACCTTTCATTCCCATTTAGTATTTGTTGGCACATTACTGCATGCAAAATCAACGAAAATACGGTGAGGGGCAGGCCAGGACCAAATGATAGCAGTGGTAGCAGCAGTGTGATGATAATTAGCACAAATTAAAACCATGGAATCAACTGGCTTCTGCCTCAATTAGGAAAAGAAGAAGATTCATAAAATTTGTGGAACAAGCAACAGATACTATTTCAAAAAAAAAAATTGGTACAAGTGGTAGCTCTTGGCATCCTCTTTGGATCCTTGCCTAAGTCAGCGAGCTCCAGTTCGACTATCTAACAAAATGCTTAACATTACTACATGAATTTGAGAGGGGGCTAAGAAAAGAGTTTATTTTTTTGTATGAACTTCGTCCATTAGCAAAGACAACCGTACAAAAATTTGGGGGGCAGAGGGAATGGCTTTCTTACAGTGTTGCAGCCAGGGCAACAGAAAACTGCCATGAAAATCCACAAAAAAAATTCCTTGTATGTACACCTGCATGAGGAGATGTATCCCAGATTTCCTTCTTCCCAGATTTCTCTGAAGGCTTTGGTATGCACCAAAAAACCTCCACCAGGGGTTGAGGTATCAACTTTTTTCCCCTTTTTGGACTGGGTGGTTTCAACTTCATACTCATGGAGACTAGAGCAAAACAATGTAGAAGTTGCTTTGAAAGAACATTTTAAAGCTTCTTGTAACACAGTGTCTCACTCTAGCCATCTGTACAAATCGATTTCTACATTAAAAACTGTCGCACCACCCTTGGATCACACCTTGACATATATAGGAGCCCAGAGGTTCCCAACAGGCAACTGAGGGTCTAGAATGAGAGAGCAATCAATCTCTTGTATGTGAGGCAGCATAGTCTTTAATCATCTGCTTCAGGTGCTGCAAAAAGACATCATAGTTGTAACTACGCATTATCATAAGAGACTGCACTTAAACATGAAATCATTTCGTGGCAGACTGATAGAAAAAAAAAAAAAAAACAAAAATTGAAATTGACTGGTTTGGATTAATAACCTTTAACTCTTCATGAAGCACAATGAATATTTTCTTCAGCCGTTTGTGTCTCTGCATAAGAAGAACTTAATCAAGTCAGACTAGGAATTCCAATGCAGTAACTTTTGGTTAGACTATACTGCTATAACAAACTTTGATATGATTCTAGATCACAATCTGGGTTGTTTGGACATATCATGGGGCATTCCTTGCATTTGATACATAACAAACAATACCAATATCTGTTGGAATTTTTAGCAATCTGATGTCCACAACACTTGAGAGATTTTTGTAAGTATCATGTCACAAAAGGTGTTAATCCAGGCTAGGATATGGAGATTATGCAGAATATGATAAGTCGAAAAAAACAGGGAAACATAGTATTTGATTAACAAACAAATTTCATCAGGGATTCAGCCAATGTTTCAAACATTATATGAAGTCCATGTATGTGAAACCTAAATGAGAGAAACAAAAATAAAGGTTACCATCCCACACTGACGATAAGATTCCTTTAACTGCCCCAAAATGCTATAATATTTTTCCATATCCCTTCCTTTAGCAATTTCAAGGTCCCTTCCCAGTTTATGGAATTCATTCCTGCAACAAAAGAAACCATACCATCTTAACCCACAATAATTTGGACCCAAAAGTCCAATATAGCATTAATCAAACAACTAGCAATAAAAGTGGAAAGCCCAAACCTTGAACGTGAGCAAGTAAAATTTTCATAATACCTGTAGCTCTCTAGAGTCTTGTTCAATGAGCAGTAGCTATCATACTTCTCACGATACTCCTCCACAAATTCTTTATACCTAAAGATGCATATAGACAAAGACAACATATTAAGTATGAGCTGAATAGCAGATGTCCTAATTTTTGGTGACTCTATAACATGTAGAAGATAAAAGGCAAAGGAAAATGATAGTAATTAATGCAAGAATCCTCTGCAATTACTTACTGACAAAAGTCCTTTATTGGTCCCTTAAGCTCTGGCTCCTCCTTTTCATACTTGGAATATGAACAACTATTCTCATCTGAAGAAGATTCCCTCCTCTTTAGAACCCCTTCATTACTTTCAGTTAAAGAAGTATCATTCCTTACATCGATTAAGTCTGCCAAAGTATTTGATTTTTGTGTTTTACTTTCTCTTGGGGGATGCGAACTAGGCCCCCGTTTCGTATCATGCTGTTGTGGTCCACTGACAGATGCTTTCTTATGAGTATCTCCATACCCTTCTGCACCACTTGCTCCGGCTTCATTATATCTAAGCTTTCCACTCACATCTGCTAATTTTTTATTACCAATTTCAGGACGATCTACTCTTGACAGGGGCTGTGGTGGGCCTTGTGGCTGAGATTGCACAACCCTGTGGTGTGGTCTTGTTAAATCTTCAGCATGATGTTCAGGAGTCCTCCTCTTAGATGAACCCTCTGGACTGCGAGGGACCCCAACCCTTAAATGAGGTGGAGAGGGCTTTCCTGAGTCTGCAGTTGTTTTTCCAGTAGGTTTTCCCTTACTTAAATCTGAATTCCAGTAATCTGATGTACTTGGTTTGTTCTCTGACTGTTTAAACGAACTTTTTCTTTCAAATTCCTTCTTAACCCCAGGAGTTTCCTCAGGCAAAGGCTCACGAAGTTCACCCAACTCCAAGTCTGAAAGCTCTCTCTGAAGTATTTTGCCTCTCCCATTTATGACAGGGGATCTTTCCACATCGATTCTGCTGTTATCCTTTGGTGAATATCCCATGTGTGAGTTTGAAACCTCTCCAGCCTCCTTCAATTTCCCACCCAGTTCACCATGTTTCCCATAATAATAAGGGTCAAAGTGTGTTGAGTGTTTGTCTCCAAAAGCACCTTCCTTAGAATTTCTTGGCATCTTTTTCTCTTTGGTATAAAAATCTTCATCTTGTATTTCCTTAGAAACTTTGTCCTTTTGGATGGGTAAACCCTCATATGAGTGACGATTCCTTTCAGAATATTTAATGCCACATCCCAAGCTTTCAGCATGCACACCAGGTCTTTCTGCTGTGTCAGGAGCTTTGACACGTGCGCTGAGATCAACAGGCCTCCGTCCTGAATTTTGAGAATCCACAATAGATTTAACAGGGATTCCTTGGTTGTAGCCTTTTTGCAAGCCAGAATCAGCATTTCCATCCCTAGAGGCTCTATTCATCATTTGAGTGGAATGGCCCTTATAAGGGTCTTCAATGACCCTATCAGGAGATACCTTCTGAGTCTCTGAGAACAGAGAGTCCCTACCCCGAGATAATTGTGGTTGAGGAAAGCTTCCAGCTTTTACTCGTTTTGCATGTTCAGATTTCTCACGAAGGCGCTTTGAATCTGAACCCCTTTTAGATTTACCTTTGAATATCCTCCCAGAGCTATCTGTCTGCTCATGTTTGAGGCCATCCTTAGCTATATTCTCTCTTTCACTAAACAAATTTCCTGTGTAGACTTGGCTCTCTTGATGTTCTTGGTGACCAGGTAAAGAAAGTCTAACATCTTCTACAGGTTTTTCAGCAGCTTTATTAGAAATTGAATTGGCAACAACAGCCATTTCAGTTTCCTGATCATCATCAGGAAAGGTATTCTCAATTTCAACTACATCAGAGCCATTGCCATCTTGCTTTTCATCAATTTCATTTTGTATAAGCCCACCATCAGAAGTCCTCAATGGAATTGGGGATGTAGAACACCTTGGTTCAGAAGTTTGTAATTTTGGCTCCAATTCCTTTTCGTCATCACTTGTCATGATATCCACATCCTCATCAGGTCCCTGCTTGCTGTTAGAAGAGGCATCACTTTCACTGTCACTGCTACTTCCACTCCCACTCCCCACTGGACTCCGGCTTTTGCTTCTGCTTCTACTATGGCTTCCACTGTCAGTTCCACTATCACTGCTGTCACTTTCACTATCGCTGTCACTTCCACTGTCACTGGAGCTACCTGCTGGCCCTTCACTATTGTCAGAAACCTTCTTGTCACCAACAATATCAGGAGAATGATGTTGAATATCAATTTTTTCTAAAGAAGAATTCAATTCCTCTCCAATGTTAGAGTTCAACTGTGCCAGTTTCTCCAATTCCTCAATACCAGCTTTCTCTGCAAAGTTCGGTGTGGGAGCAGGGATGTCGTCACGCTTATCTACAAGGGCTGGTGTTTGGTGGTGATTATCTTCAGGAGAACTGCAAAGAGAAAACATTAAAACATCAGAATCATGGCAGCATGTACGCACACGTGTAGATCTAAGCACTATAAAAGAAAGTAAAGAAACGATTTTCTAAAGAATGATGGCACCCCTTCCAAGCTGTCCACTGTGTAAGCTTCACCTTTTATAAAAGTTTACGAGGAGAGGTTCTATGAAACTGTAGTCCATGGCTCTCACTGTGCTTGAAAGGTAACAGGACCACCAAACCAACCAAAATTATTTAGGATATTGCGTCAACAAGTTCTCTCATACATGTCACAAAAGTTTATAAAAAAGGGAAACGAAAAATAAGAAAAAGAAATAAGGCCACATCATAGCAGATGCCTAGCTTATTCACTAGATAAGAGCGATACAGTTGATCAAATCCATGAAGTAAAAGAAGATACCCAATCAAAAATTACAGGCATGGAATTTCCACTTATTATCCCAACCAACAAAAAAATAAGGCGGAGGAGAAAATCAGAATTGCATGAAATTTTCATCCAAAACCTACAACTATCAGATCATATAACTAGAAACTACAAAACGTAAATGGATAAAGATGTAAATATGCGGGCATCCAATTAATGAGGTGACAAACAAATAGCATTCCAAAGAAGCATGAGTGAAATAAAACTCGTAGGTTATGCTAGATATTTTATGCCTGCCTTGTGGTACTGTTCTATTTTTTATCCTGCTTCAGTTTTTTTTTTCTTTTTCTGTTGAATAATCAGGATGTAGCAATGAATAAAAGTACCTGCTTTGTGTCTTGTACTGGTTACAATTCCCTAAACTTTAAAGAGTTAAATATCTACACTTTTGGCATTGGAGGAATCAGATAATCCCTATCTGTAAAAGAGAAATGGCAGCTACCTTCCACTCTCTGACAAAGGTTTGTTGAAGTTTTCCAGCTCCACTCCTGGTTTCAAGATGTATCTTCCTGGAGCTTGGAAAGTAGCAATCTGATGCTCAAAATTAAATGAGAACACATAAGATCATTCACTGTTCTTACAAACAATTTCAGCAAGGATTTCCACCACTTACTTTTTTAATTATGGGCTCAATCTTCTTTACAGAGTTTGGTATTGTATCGCCAATAGCTTTCTCCAAGGCCTACACCGTATAACAAAAATGTAGGAGCAAAAGAAATTAACAAGGATATGATAGAGAAGGAATGGATGCAATGAAATGTGCTCAACAAGTTAAAGAAAGTTATACATGAAGGTTCTAACAGAAACATATGGAATACTCCCAGCAAACAAACTATTTTGATGAAAATAGTATGAATTTATTTGCATGCTTACCTTTAGACTCATACCATTTCGTTTCTCCATGAGAAGTGAAATCAGCATGCTCTGCAAATCCATTGGTTTAGCTCCTAAATTCCCCTTCCTTACTGGTTTTTCTTGTGCTGCTCCAGTAGTGGCCCTGTTGGGCATTTCTTTCTCAGAGCTGGTAGGATTCTCTTTACTTGTAACCTGAATGGGTGTAACATCTTCTACACTGGTATGAGCTTTGGTAAGATTTCCAGTTCCAAGTGGAGATGCTGGAGCACCAGAATGCTCAGGTGGTGAAGGTAGAGGAGAAACTGATGGCCTGCCCTTTGCAGGAGTTGTTGAAGGCAATCCATATTTATAAGCAGATTTAGGAGGGCCTCCAACCGCAACTGATGCAAACGAATAAAGGAGAAATCAAACAAATTTTAACTGCGAATTACACGAGCAAGGGAAATCTAAAATGAAGCATCGACAATTTATTAGCAGTTAAAGCAAAATTGCTTGAGTCATGATGCTCAAATTGAACTTGAAAAATAGAGCACATTCTGAAGAAGAAATGCTGATCCTTAACAGCACCAACTACCTGGAGGTGTTTCGATTTTCCGCTTTTTGAATTCAGGCTCCTTTTGTTTGAAAGGCTTTCTCCAGGGATTAGCTAGAAACAAGGAAAACATGTTAGGTAGGTACTTTACAATGCTGTCAAAATTTTGGAATGTGACTTTTAAATTGAATATATTTACATTAGAATCCATTTAAACCAAAATACAATATCAGTTACCATGAGGAGATCAATAGTATAGTATAACACCTGCAAATAGAGGAGAATTAATTTATGTGCAATTTCTCATAATCTTATGCAGCAAAAATGTCAGCATTGATGATGTGGACTTCATTTATTCCCATAAATTATAGAAAACTAGATTGAGCACTTTCATACATCTTCAAGATCTCGCATTGCAAAATAAATGCAGAATACTCGGTAGACAAATGGTAACAAAGATTGTATGTTAGACATACACAGTCCAGTAAGGGAGTTGTACCACATTTTACTTATGAAAAAACAGGGGGGATTGTACCATATTTACTTAATTATAGAAAAATTCTGACACAAACCTCAATTTTCCTTCATGTATCTTGAAGATCATCAAACATTGGGGAACAGGAACTATGAAATGGCATATTGACTGGATAGAGCCATAGCTAGTTCTAAACAACAATTACAGAAGTACCGAGATGCGGTCTTAATGAAATGCAATGGTAAAAGAAAGAAAACTTCCAAAAAAAAAACCTATATGTTGGTTTCACATAAGTTAAATAATCCTCAGAAGTTCCAGTAGGGTACCAGAGCATCCTTCAGTGATGGAAAGGAAGCATTTCAAGACTTTTAACAGTAAAAGTAAAACGTACCATAGCATTCTAACCTAATTCATCCCACCTTGCTCCAGTTTAAAGCCCAACTTTTCTCTTCCTGTACAGAAATCTCAGCATGCTTTTTATTCAATTTCACTGTAAACCAAACTTCAACTAATTCAAACCTAAATCCATCTTTAAATCCTGATCTTATCTTCCATTAATAGAACCTTAAAGATATGACCTTAGCGGCTTAGCCAATAACTTATGATGAGAGGGCACCCTTAGTTAGGCTCCATAATACATCACAAATTAAACCACTGACTCTATTCCATTTATGATACATGCATGGTGTATGCGTGCTCTAAGTTTCATTAATAGTTAATGCAACCAATATACAGAGTTTGTAACCTTTCCAAGTATTAACTCATAGTGTCTCAAATTTCACGTCATTTAAATTATCATCCCTTTAAATATATTGTGGAAGAGAAATTTGAAAAACTCATGCCCCACTAAAATTTGGTGCATGTTTCACACCATAATGCCAACTAGAATGAAAATTCTTGGAAAATTTCATACAAGAATTCAGAAAAACAGACTACCATCAATCTACATTTGTTCATACAATTATTCTCTGCATGTCAGCAAGGATTAGTAGTGGCAAACTATTAAAAAGAAAAAAGAAGGCAAACATGTGAATCAAATCTTACATTCCGCAGCAGCTAATGCCTTCATTTGATTCTTCATGGATGGATTTCCATGGTCTAAAATAATGGCTCTGTAATCAAGGAAATAAGGTTAATATAACTCAAAGTAGAAAGCATCCTAATAGCTTTAGTCAGCAACCTCAACAATATGACTCTACTTCAACCTTTAAGTAACTCTTTTGAAACAAAAGCAAAGACAACCAAGGAAGGGATCATTTGAAATGTGAAATGGCAGGAATTACTTAGAGACGACAGAGACAACATAAGGGCCATCTTTACAACACGAAATATAATCTGAATAAATTGTTGAGCGAATTTTTGCACAAATTTTTTTTTTTTTTTGATAGGTAAATAAATTTTATTAAGAAAAAGGGCCTAATCAAAGATGCAACTCTTGTACACCAGGAATATACAAAAAAGCATAACATCAAGCACTAAAAAGATCTTCCATAAAAGCAATAAAATCAAAGGAAGACTGACACAAATCACCTTGTAACAAAAAATGCAAGCTATGTACCAAGGCTAACTTTAGATTATAAACTGCAAAACTCCTCAAACGTACGCCTATTACATTCCCCAATACACCACATCAAGCATAAAGGAGCCACCCTCCAAGCCTTTTGGAGTCTATTTAAAGCGCAAACACCAGCCCAACATTCCAACAAATGAAATACTGAACCTGGCATTACCCAACTAATACCAAACAGAGAGAGAACAAAACTCCACAATTCCCGAGCTACCTTGCAATGTAACAACAAATGATTAACTGTCTCCTCCGCCTTCCTACACATACAACACCAATTAGGAAGCATCTTCCCCTCTTTCCCAAGTTATCAAGAGTCAAAAGAGCATCCAACGCTGCTGTCCACACAAAAAAAGAGACCTTCATTGGACCCCCTACTTTCCCAATACTCTTCCAAGGGAACCTGCAATTCCATCCTCCTCTTATCAAATGATAAAAAGATCTAACAGAGAACTTACCACCATTATTCACCCATATAACCTTATCCTCCCCTCCCTTGAACCTCACTTCCTTGTACAACAAAACGAATAATTCTTCAACTGCCTCTAATTCCCAATCCTCCCTACTTTCCCAATACTCTTCCAAGGGAACCTGCAATTCCGTCGTCCTCTTATCAAATGATAAAAAGATCTAACAGAGAACTTACCACCATTATTCACCCATATAACCTTATCCTCCCCTCCCTTGAACCTCACTTCCTCATACAACAAAAGGAATAATTCTTCAACTGCCTCTAATTCCCAATCCTGTAAAGCTCAACGAAATTGAGGCTCCCAAACTAAACCATTGTTAGAAACCTTCATGTAATCAGATACCCGAGCATTCTTAACTAAAGCAATATTAAATAAATCAGGAAATACCTCAGACAAAGGAATCTCTTTATACCAAACATCATGCCATAATTTGATTCCCTTGCCATCACCAATGTCAAAATGCACATGAGGACCAAAATCCGACCACCCATTCCGAATACCTTTCCAAAGACTAACCCAATATGAACCCCTAACTTCTTTCAAAAACCAATCTCCCTCATCACATCCATATTTATAATGGATAACCCTTCTCCAAAAATAACCCCTCTCCATGGCATACCTCAACAGCCATTTACCCAACAAAGATTGATTAAAGCATCTAAAATGTCGAATGCATAAACCTCCAACTAAAAGAGGATTACAAATTCTATCCCAATAAACCAAATGATACTTAAACTCATCCCGGAAACCCCCCAAAGGAATTTCCTCTGAAGTCTCTCCAACCTAGCAGCCACAGATGCAGGAATAGTAAAAGAGACATATAATAATTTGGGAGACTTGCTAGGGTGCATTTTTGCACAATTTTGTTCCATATGATAAGCACCTTAACTATATAAAAGGAACAGAAAAACAGAAGTTTCACAAATACTCCGCATGATAACTTGAGTTAGTTTGTCTAGGATTACCCCTTAAAGGGCGAAACAACCTTTACAATAACACCAAGGATGTGAGGTATGGATGACCCTCGCAGAAATAGCCAAGTATATAAGATCACAACAGGACTCTACTCTTGAAATTTTATGTTGAACAAGAAACTTATACAGGTGCTCGTCGTAACTACTTTAAACAAATTAGCAAAGGTAACCGCATATGCGTCAG
Organism: Euryodendron excelsum; assembly: GCA_033060915.1. Classification (NCBI taxonomy): domain Eukaryota; kingdom Viridiplantae; phylum Streptophyta; class Magnoliopsida; order Ericales; family Pentaphylacaceae; genus Euryodendron; species Euryodendron excelsum. The sequence goes on from CM065384.1 coordinate 45,800,211, forward strand.
GACATTAATAACGGAATTTGAGTTAAACAAAATCCTGTCAATAGCATTGTAGCAAAGAAGTATAAAATGTATAACATTTGTCTGGCAAGAGCAAGGATGGAACATGAAATTGGGAACCAGTTAAGGTTCAATCTCAATATGTAAAATTCCTGCATATGCCCATCAAACTACATCTAAGTGAGGCAATTGGATTGCAAAACGCATATAGAGCAGAAAATATTAATGGATATAAATGCAAAAGGACAAAATTAGTGTTTGAAATAGATATATATATATATATAGAGAGAGAGAGAGAGAAACATGCTTAATCCACATGGTAGAGTATGAAGAAGTCATTCTTCAAACCAAATCCATAACATACTTTCGTGATTTTAGCTTGCGTTCAGCTTCCTCTGACCGCATTTTAACATGGTTTTTAGTTGATTCATCTAAGATGCGCTGCACATTCAGCTTGCGCCAGGCACACCCTGATTCAACAAGCAAGCCATTTCCATCTTCACCGCATTGACGTTCTTCATATATGTCACAAAGGTCTCCCATTTCGCGTGACCATGTGAATCTGAAGTCTTTACCTCCCACGTCAATAACCTGATGCAATGACAGACTGCTTAACGCTATGATTGATCAATTACTAAAAGGCCTTTTCAACAAGCACAACATCAACATGAATCTAGTTGCAACTGCAAAAGCCATGGAATCTAGTAAGATGGAAGAGATGATATTAGGGAGGAAAAAAATAAGAGGCACTAGGTTTCGTTTTCAAAAATTGTTTTCTGCTCTTGAAAACAGAATAAACAAAAGCTGAAAATCCCCTTTGGTGAACTGTTTTCGGATATTTTTTCTGGAAACACCCCAGTTTTAGGAAACTGTTTTAAATGGTTTTCTGAATTTTTAAAAACCATGTTCGTATAAAAATTAAAATGATATGAAAACCATCGTCTTTTAAAACTTCCCATTGCTTTTCTCCTGAAAACATGAAAAAATAAAACAAGAATTTTGAAAAATATACCAAATAGGACCTTAAAGTTGCGTCCTAGTTCCGGATTTTTGGTTTTCATTTTTTGAGAATTGTTGAGACTGCATTTGGCAAATTGGTTCCGAAAACTGTTTTCAGTGAGACCACATTTGGTGAATTGACTCTAAAACCTATTTTTGAGGAATTTTTTTGAAAACATTCAAGTCTTAGGAACCAAACAAAATTTGGTATGTTATTGTCCAACAAGCACATCCTAATCCAATCAGGTAAGTGAGCTCAAAATACATTTCATCAGTGCCTCTATAACTTTTGGAAACATATTTCTGTTGTGCATTATTAAGCAGGTTACATTTTAGGATCAAACCAAGACACAGGTTCGTGGTAAAAGGCAACCCTGTCAAATCAATTCTCTAACCGTGCAGATTGAACATCAAGAGGATAGCAGTGGCAATGGAAAAAGTTGTCGCTCGATAATGATAAATCTACTATCCACTGCTTTCCATCGACTTTTACAGGATGAACCATGTTACCCCCAATTGATACACCAATCTTATGGTTTTCTTAATCTAGGAAAAGTTCTCTAAACGTGAGAAACACAAGACAGTATTCTATTGCAAAGGGACTCAAAAGGACACTCAACAATGCCAATCATCCTTCTTGTTCCAAATGTTGCCAAAGTTGATTATCTGGCTATCAAAAGCCAAACGATTTTGCCAACATGGTAACAAGGAATGAAGAGTTGAATAATGAAGATAATGGATTTATAAATAATAACAAAATGAAATTAACTTCATAAGACAATAAAATCTCACTGGTACCAGGGAGAATCGTACTGAAAAACATAACTCTCCCTAAAAAGAGGATTGGAGTCCAATAATAAGATGTGCACAAGCCTAATGTATCATGGCTATAGTAAGAAATTGGAGCGGGCCTAGGCAAAATCTTGTTGAATCAAATATTACAACTGCGCTTGACAAGTATCCTGTGGGAGTTATTTGACCTTACATGCAAATTGAATTGTAAGTATACTATTCTTGATATAGTATAGTGGTTGATAAATCATTAGGTTATTTTTGTTTCGATTTCATACCTTTTTTTTTAAAATATAGGTGAGAGTATGTTTCATCGAGGGAGGGGGTAGGAGCTGCTGGCATTTGAACCCCCAGACCATGAGCTTGGTTGTACAAGGCCCCAACCGCAGGGGCATGTCACTTGCTAAATTTTAGACTAAACGAATTCCCTACTATCATCATTATTCATGGACATTGGATACCAGAATAGGAAAAATCTTGTTGAATCAAAATTACAGCCGAGCTTGATTAGTATTTCGGTGATAGTTATTAGAGCTTACGTGCAAATTCAATTTCAAGTAAACCATTAGAGTTTTTTTCTAATTATTCCAGACTTAAGGAAGTGAAGTTTGATGAAAGAAATCCCAAAAGATTAATCAACCAGTACAAAACTCGTTTGAAATTTTTGCAAAAAATGTTCAGGAAATGCAGGGGAAACACTTGGGAAACTTTTGAGAAATATTTGGAAAACTCTTTGAATACACAATGAAAACTCTTGAAAAACTTAAAGAAAATGTTTTGGAAACTTTAAATATTAATTTTTGTACTTTTTTTTTTCTTAAGTTCTAACTAAGTATCTATGAAATTATTTATCAAGGTTTTCACTAAATTTTCCAAAGGTCTTCACTAAGTCTCTTAAAGGTCTCCCTTGAGTTTTCGAAAGTTTTCTAATAAAATTCCTATAAGTTTTCCCATCGTTTTCTGCTTCCCGATTCCCCCTACATTTTTTGGCCACGTTTCCCTCTTCCGTTTCCCCCAATGTTTTCCGCTCCCGCTTCCTATTTTGATAACTATGAATTCAACTTTGGATAATTATATTCATATATGTTGGCTTGATGTTTAATTTAAATTGTTGCACTTGATCGAGTTGAACGACGAAACACAATTCATGTAGCCCACCCAAATTGTTGGAACAAGGCTTACTTGAATATACCATATATACTTGTAAGGCAAAGCTAAATGACAGGTGTTGGTAAACTAATCCTTTTAGTAATTTTAAAGCACAATAAAGAAACCAATGCACAAGTATTTTCTTGTGTTTCATTTCTATATTCATTTATTTACTACTTAGGAAAATGCTTAAGGTGCTCAACATCTAAATTTGTATTCCATCTCTGAGAGAAACATCTCTCTCTACATATGACCACCTTGCACATTGTCCATCTTTAGTGTTGCAGCTTTTTCTGGCCACCTCTATGCTAAGCCTGCAAATGCAATCTCCAAGTATCCAGCTATGTTATAGCCTCTGCCTACTAAGACTAATTGAGGCACTCAGTGTGATGTTCAATAACTACCCAAGTGTTTTAAGTCTGAAAGCTTTCACTAAAGCTTTTACCGGGTGTGTTTAATAATGCACAATAAGTGACAGGTGACAAAATATAACAAAAAAGATAACTTCAAAAGGGTTTGAATTATAAGTCAAAAGGACGTAACTTATCAATGAACATTGAAATTGCTCAGGGGATAATGATCTACAACTTCTAAATATCAAGTTCTAAAGATTTAGCCGCTCGAACTTCTTAGCCTTGCTAATTCAGCACTGAATTATCAAAATTTCCAAACAGCTATAAGCACCAGATGGGGTTCAATTTGCTAACATTTTCCCCACTGATATCTCGAAACGATAAATTCTTAACATAACACAAAAATGCAGTTAACACATGAACCCAAATCCTATCAAATTTATCAAGAGCCGCCTGATTAGTTTATAGACCATCCAAAATCCCCCATACTAGAAGTTGTGATTGTTCTATTTTCCAAGAATCATACCACACTACGAACATTAATTTAGCAAGCAAACTGCATTGAGTACCAAATTACGAACTCTGTTTCAATTCATGGACAACATACTACCACTAACCGACCAAACTTGATAAATATGGATTTCCCAATTATGAATAGTTCACGAAACTTACGTTTCCAGAAGGATTGTTGGCATTGGAATCGAATTTGATCCGGGCAGTACCGCCCTGGGCCTCGACGCGCTTGATCTCGTCGACCAGGTCGGGCGCAAGCCGTATAATCATGGCGAAGTCAAGAGGGTTTCCAGTGACTAGACTGAAAGTCTCCTCCACCGTGGAAGGGGCTGATGTACTAGGGCCGGAGGTGGTGTTGCGGTTGCGAGTGCCAGCGGCGCCGCCGACAGATAGGCGGCCGCCTGCGGCCGAGGAGGAAGATGGGCGGTGGAGAGGTGGCGGTTGGTGGAAGGTGGAGTGGAGGTTGTTGCGCTTGCCGAGGCCCCCACCTCCTCGGGCGCCGCCGCCTCGGCCGAGCTTTCCGGAGCCTCCATACATTGTGGGCTCGAATCGTCGAGTATTGAGGGTTTGGGTGTGGTCCGGTGGGTGTTGAAAAGGGAAGAAAGGTCTGATGAGAGGGAATCAAACCTGGAGATACCCGACGAAGAGTTATAATTATTCTATTTTCTACCCCCATACTTTAAATTAATTCTATATCTGTACGTATAATATGCAATAATTGTTTGAATTATTTTCCTTTTTGTGTGGATTATGTAGTTAAAATTATACTTTTGAATAATTTGAACTTTGTTTACTTAATCCACTTGTCAACTAAAAAACAATTCTTCTAGCATTTAGTGTTTTTAAAATGTATAAATGACATTCTTGTGGTATAATAAATTATAAACAAATGGACAACAAATCATCTCGTACAAAAAATATATATTTTTTATGCAATACTTGAAAAATAATAAAAACTCAATATGTATCAATGCTCAACTATGCATGCTGCGATTTATTTTTCAAGGTCCAACTTTAATCTATTACTTCACATATATTTGTTTTGTTGGTTTATGAGTAAATGTTAAACTTAAATAATAATAAAAAAACTACTCATTATCGTGTAATTTTCTTATTGTATTTTATTAACCAAAAACAACTTAAACGATGTCTAACTATAACTATGGAAAATTTGAAAAAACAAAAAACAGTATGTTACATTGAATTTTGGTGCACGTAATATATAATACGTGTATGAATATCAGTGTTGTTATGTCTTTCTCAACTCTGCTACTATTAAGTGCATGTATATTTGTTGTATATAAAGTAATGTAGATCCTATAGGGTTATTTGCGATTTACGTGTTATGTTTTTTGAACTAAATTCCATGCCAAATCAATATATAAACATTAATTGAATTGCAAAAAAAATTACTTTATTAGTCAAACAATAATTGCAATTGGTTTATTACCTAGGTTGAAGATTAAAATACAAGCCAACTTACTCAAATTGATAAACTTCAAATCAACAAAACACAATTTAGTTATTGCTACAACCTTAATCACATATATCATCAAGATGTGCATACAAATTCCACAAAATTTCCCCAACAAACAAATGTCTATTCAATTAGTACTGCTTTGTGCTCTTGTGAATCATATTCACGTATGGCTTGTTTCAACATATATTCAATGTTTGAACAAACTAAATGCACTCGGGTCGGCACTCGACTATTAAAAGAGGGGAATGTCGTAGTTTTGCTCGTGCCATATACTTGAATGCGAGGAGGATTTTAATAAAAGATCAAATAATAGAGAAAGATATTAAGTTATTTGTTATTATGAGTTAAACAATGCAAAAATATAATGAGTACTTGGTGCAAACTCATGCAATGCACATGGAGTAATATTTGTTCAAATGTATAATAGAAATGTTATAAGTGGTTAATTCAAAATATAAAATAATTCAAAATTAACAACTCTAATTTGCTTTATGGTAATAAAACAAATTTAAACTATTTAAAGTGTTAACATTGTTCACGGAAGAAAAATAAAAAAAAATACAAATATAGCAGCCTCACTTAATGGATAAATTTGTTATTTAATTTTAAATCATATAAGGAATAACAACTATTGGATTGGACTCAACTACTTTTTATTTGTTCTCTTTTACTTTAATAATTTTTTTGGATAGAATTTAATTGCGTATAAATGGTTGGCTGAAGTTGTGATTGATAACTTTTTTAGTATAACTCAATTGCTTATATATATATATATATATATACAAAATAATAGTGAATTAAATAATCAAATAAACTCAATAGTTATTTAACTAATCAAATAAATTCAATAGTTATTTAACCAATTGCTTATGTAACATGGCGTTTAAAAGTATTAGAATATTTAGAATGTCACGTAAGAAATAGACAAAATATAGAGGCAAACGTAACTTTTATATATATATATAATTTATAAATAGTGGTGATTTCCCTTGTAATAAAAAGACAACAATTAAAAAAAGAGACAACAACCTATCTACTAATTTATGAATTAAAAGAAAAAAAAGTCCATATACAAATGAACATTATAAATTGAGGGTCTTTAGCCATTTCATTTATATATACATATTTTCTAATGTTGATACATGTCTATGGTTTAGTAACATATAAATGCCGATGATTATAGTGGTTAGCTCGAATCTAAGTGTTAAAATGGGTGAAACCGTGAAAGGCTTATAATATATATATATTTTTAGAATTAAAACAAAACGTATTAACTTGTAAAAATAAAGGAGGTTGTAGAAACTTTAGAACCTTTGATTTAAATATATAAAAAATAAAAGTTACACAAAATACCTGTTCTAATTTTTTTTTAAAATAATACGAAACTTTTAGACTGGGATTTTGTTTTATGAAACTCTGTGTTAAACAATTTATTTGTGTTTAAATTTATTTTTTTAATAAAACACATAATTGACAATCCACAAAAAAAAAATAAAAATGATACAGAAGCTGATGTATTTTCTTGAAATTAAATCAATGTGAGAGTGTTTGGCCAACTGACTTATAAGTCATAAGCTATAAGTTATAAGTTAAAGTTACTTTTAAAAATATTTTTTTTTGAAAAACGGGATTAGACATAAATTGTTTTTTTAAAGTACTTACTCAAATACAATTCAAAAAAGTCATAAGTATAAGTCATAAGCTACTAAATAAGTTACGTCAAAACAACCCAAAACTGTTTCCTTTTGTGAGTTTTTTATTTTTATTTATTTTTTGATGCGGGTCTGACTCTTTTAGCATTATTTTTTTTTATAATTTTTATTTATTTAAGGGTAATATTATATACAATTAATCTTTCAATATTTTTCAACACTCCATCATTTATGTTTAATTTTTCTTCCGGTTCCTGTATATATGTAATGGTTGGCATTGCCCTTCTTGCAAGAAAACAGCAAAACACACGACGCCTCTCCCGATCCCTGCGAACACCGAAGTTCTGTAACCATGCCGACAGGTCAGAGACCCCTACTTTCACATCGATTTATATACATCGCTTTCCATTTTGTTTGAAATCGAAGTTAACATGCTTATTTCTTTCCATTGCCACTGTTTCTTTTTAGTGTTCCAGCTTACAAATTTATCATTTATTTGCTATATAAGTTGTGACTATTGCGCACCTGTTACATCCTTCTATACAAGTAAAAATTAGGGTTTAATTCCTGCATCTGTCTTAAATTTTTATGTGCCATCGGTGGCAGTTTTCGAATTCATTTTCAGGGTTTATTGGGTTTTGCTAAATGGTTTATATCAAATAGATGGATTTTGGGTATGACACTATTCGAAAGGCTGTATTTATTGTTATGTGTATTCTAATGAAGGGTGTTTTGGGATGAGAGAACAAAATTTTGTAATGATTATTGGCACGGATTGCCATCGCGTACCAAAGATTTTGATTTGACTCGTTACATTTGTAGTTATTAGAGCCATCAAATTTGGTAGGTAGCAAGGTCTAGGTGAGTGCCGTGAACGAACTGCACTCAGCCTGACTCACAGTTGGGAGTTGGAGCGCGAGTGACAACTTCTGTTCAATTTATAACTGTAACCTTCATTTCATTCATAGTTAGCGGGAGAAAATAATTTTCATTTGGCGATGCTAATCAGTGTGTGTTTTTATGAACTTCTAATTGATTCACAACGGTAGCTCTTATTCTGTTTACACTAGAGTGCTGGTAAGACTAGAACTATGTATGCCCACCTGCCAACCCATTTTTATTCACACTTTTCAAACTTTAGTGGTGGAAGGATTATTCAGGGGTCCAGCATACGATAATTATGGTGGCATAGTTAAGCAATCAAGTATGTTTATGCCTGCATATATGTGCATTGGCACAGTTAATGCATTTGTTAAGTTAGTTATTCATGGCATTCTATGAAGTTGTCGGGGAAAATATATATATATATATATATCATTGGTCCAAATGTGCATTTTATGTGAAGAGAGAATAAAGACACACGTTACAGTATTTTAGTTTTTGATTTAAGCTTGGCAATTATTGGGTCATAATGGATCATTTTTTTTTCTTTTTGTTTTATCATTTCTTTCTTTATGCAGCATAAAACATAACTTTTGCGATGATCATTAGCAGCTTATCATGCCATGACTCATACATCAGCCAGTAAGTGCATGATTCAAAAGCAATAAGGTTTAGCAAGCTGGAGACTTCCTTTTTGCTTGTGTTGTCTCTGGGAAGTATACACTATAACTAGAGCTAGAAATTTATGGGTAGCATACTTAATCAGACAGATAATCCCAATTGTTATGGAATGACCTTCCTGTTTCTATTTGATGTGACAGCTGATGGACAAACAAAGTTTGAGAACAGGTGACATAGGGCAAATGCAGAAACACTCACTAAGAAGCAGTGATTAACAGTAAAAGAAAGGCTTTATTGTACTGTAAGGAATTTAGGATTTGTATAAGGATGACAAAAGGGTGGGTTTTGGGGTTGTAATTGAAGGTATAAGACAAAGGCTTTGGGGCTATGAACAGTACCCTGGAGACAGTAGCAAGACTGGTTTGTGGTATTGTCTTTATAGGGTTGATTGTTCAAGGAAGCAAGAGGGGTTGGGCTCGGGATTTATGATGTTTGAGAATTGTAAGGGGATTAAAGTAATCAAGTGTTGATGGTTTAAAGATTAAAAGTGCACAATTTGTAGCCAAATAAGAATTATTCCAATTTTGCCAAGGGGTCATAGCAACTTGGCTATAGCAGTAATTGCTTGGTTTTTGGAAAATAAATATTGTTTGCAGTTGTGAATTGTGATGTGGGTGCTAAATATAATTTGGTTATATCGGCCAAGAAACATGCCCATGTCCTCGGAGATATACTATTCAGACAACAATGTCAAGCAGAATGCCATCTCAAATGATGTACAAATTACAAATTGCAAGCACTTTGTTTTTGATGGGTGTTTCCTTTCCTATCAGTTTCACTCCATAAATGGAATCATTCACTTGCTCGGGGTTTAGGTTGTATTGAATGACTTTGCTAATATTTGTTGTCGGTATTCTAGAGTTTGGAAACTTTATGGTGATTGTTTAGTTTACAGTCTTTGTCCTTTTTAATCAATACAATGTAGCTTTTCTCTTACTTACATTATGGTTGAGAATTGAATAGCTTGGTTGGGGTCAACAAATTTTTTACACGCTTTTCATCTCCCTATTTGTTGTTGAGATTATAGCTGCATATTTTGCTATGCATCAATTGGGCTACTTTATTAACTACAGTTGGGGACTCTGTCATTACTGGCTCCCACTTTGTAATGTGTTTATCTCTGGCAGTGAGTATAAAATGGCAAAAAGAGACCTTTCCAGCTGTGGAAATTGACACTAGCCAGCCTCCATATGTTTTCAAATGTCAATTGTATGATCTAACAGGAGTACCTCCTGAGAGACAGAAGATTATGGTTAAAGGTGGTTTATTAAAGGTAATCAAAGAGTTATAATGATTTGATAACTAGATAAACTCATTCTGGTTAGTGAAACTACAGGGAGTCACTCTCCATTTGTTGATTGGGAGTTCCTGTAACATGTTTTTCTGAAGGTGGCTATTAACCTCCTTGACTTATTCTCATGACAATGTAGGATGATGCTGATTGGTCAACATTAGGAGTTAAAGAGGTGGATAATATTTCAATTTTGTATGACACTTGGGTTTTGTTTTACTCTTGGAATCAATTGTTAAGTACATTGCATGATGTCCTTTGCGCCTAGGGTCAAAAGTTGATGATGATGGGAACAGCAGATGAGATTGTGAAGGCCCCAGAAAAGGGCCCTGTTTTCATGGAAGACCTCCCAGAAGAAGAACAAGTTCTTGCTGTGGTAAGGTTTTTGACTTGCTTGTTGTAGATATGAACACTATCTGTTGGGGCAGGGGTAAGTTTATGTAACTGAGTTTAGGTGGGTCAGTAAGGGAACTTCAGAGATTTTTCGCTGCTTTATAATCTTTACAATTGGGTGTGTGCGTTTGTTATACTGCATTTAATGTACTTACACTTATTTGATAGTGGTAGTTTGTCATCCTGGCCTATCCTTGTTGTGATGGGTTTGGGGAATATGCAATCTGCTTTGGGGCGTGATTCCTAAACTGGTGTGAAGCTTGGAGTTGCTTCAAGCTACAATTATACAATTTGTTGGTGTAACTCCATCTCAGACTTGGTCCATTGCCATCCTTCATTATGCCTGTTCTTTGTTTATTCTCTATGCTGTAGAGTCATTGCTCTCTCTATTGTAACTTGGTGGTTTAATTCATCCGCTTATTTGGTTTGTTACGTATTTACGTTTTTCTTGTTTTTTATTTAATATAATTATTATCAAAAAAATTTCTTTCACTTAATAAAGTTGTTTTGTAGTTCTCTTCACTACTTCCGATTTCCACTCAGCACCAGTATTTTGTTTTTGGAGTGCAAACAATGGAATCAACTTTTCTGTTTTACTTGCATCTTTTCTTTTTGCTTAGTTTGATTTTGAAATGTACTGTATTTTGGCTGGTAAAATTTTACAGATATTCTCCCTTGCTTGTACTTTGTATGCTGTTATTTTGAATGTTTAACCAACACCACATCTGCTTCCAGGGTCATACTGCAGGCTTATTTAATCTTGGAAATACCTGTTACATGAACTCTACTGTACAATGCTTGCATTCAGTTCCGGAGTTGAAGTCGGCTTTGATTGAGTGAGTTGCCTTCTGTGTGGAAGAACATCTAATGTTTGGAAAATGATTTCCAAACGTGGTCTTCATATCTGTGATTTGCATTATGCTCACTCGACTGAGATTTTGCCCTCGGTATGTTTTTTGCTGATCAGGTATCCACATTCTGGAAGAAGCAATGATTTGGACCAGTCTTCTCATCAATTGACTGTTGCAACACGAGATTTGTTCAATGAGCTTGATAGAAATGCCAAGCCAGTGGCACCCATGCAATTTTGGATGGCATGTCCCTTTGGTGGCCATATTGCTCCTCATTGATAGGTGAGGCAAAAGAGAGAGCCTAATAACTTGCGTCATTTATGTTTCACAGGTTTTGCGGAAAAAGTATCCTCAATTTGGGCAGCTGCATAATGGATCCTTCATGCAACAGGTTGCTTTTTTTTGTGTTTTTTTTCTCAAGTATCTTTGCCATATCATATCATTTTAGTGCTTTGTATTAGCTGTGATGTTGATATATAGCATTAAATATCACAGGATGCGGAAGAATGTTGGACACAACTTTTGTACGCCCTTTCACAGTCTCTTAGATCACCAAGTTCCAGGTAGAGTTGTTTCTTTCTTGGCAGCATTAAAATATTTTGCCTTTGGATAATTGTGTCGTTTGAAATTGGTTTAAATAAGTAATATTTTTCAGTCGTAAACTAAATACTTGAAATACTCTTTTATAATATTGGATACCTCAGCCAATTGGTGCAGCAATTTGGTAATGATGAATATTTGAGTTTATCTTTTTCACCAATTACTATAGCATTTTGTACTATTGGCAGATGCTTACCTATTGTCTTGTCTTCTCTCTTCCGCTTCTTACTCTCCCTCTCTTTCATTTATTTTCTTTTCCTTTCCTAATGTGACTTGCATTTGTTGAAATCAAATTGGTCCTTTTTTTTTTTGTTGAAAACCTTGTTCATTCCCCCCTTTCAGTTCATGAGATTTGTTATCCTATTCTTCTATCACTGCACACTTAAACTTTTGTCCCTTCTTTTCATCCAACTTGTGTAATTGTTAATGATTTTTGTACTTAAACAGCATTGTCTAATCAGTACCTTTTCACACACACACACATGCGTGCATGCACACACTCATTTGTATTTGAGGATTTAAAGGTTGCAGGCACTTTCATTTTTTCTTGGTAAGTGCTGGTTTCTTTTTGAGTCTAATGCAATCATCTTCCACAATGTTTATTTGCAGTGAGAGTCTGGACACTATAAAAGCACTTTTTGGTGTTGAACTTGTTGGCAGGTAATTTCTGCTATTAATTTTTTATTATAGCCATTATGAAAGTGTTTACATTGAGTGGTGATATTTAATTTAGTATTCTGGAATTTCACCTGTGGAATTTTCATATATGTTGGTCTTATTTTATGCTGTAAAAATGATATTGTGTATATTTATCGCATTGACCTCATAAAATATGACAATTTACTATGTGTTGTGTGAGAAGTCATTGTTGTCCTTGTACACTTGGCAAGGGCTCATGCATTGGCTCGTTGATGCAGTTGCTAGTGAAAGTCATCTGCTAGAGCATATAGAATTTTCATCTTTCTATGTTAATTAGCTTCTTGGAGATTTTTTTACCTTCTATAATTGATGGATGCTTTAGGGAGGAAGCATATAAGAGTTATATCTCAGCAAACTCCTAAAAATTGCATAGGCTAACTAGGGACCTAGGGTTGCATACTTGAAGAGGAAGAGCTGCAGTAAAAACTTTGGCAATGTCATAAGGGTAGGGATAATCACCCAGGTCTTGTTGTGAAGGAAAAAAGATGCTCTGCCACAGCAAGCAGGCGCTTCACTCAGCCACATGATGGACATGTTTTAAGCTAACTACATGTCGAGCGCTTAAGCATAGTTTATCGTCACTCGTTGCTCACTCGTTCCAGGTAATACTGGGTTGCTGAGTAGTCTTATGTCCAGTGTTTTTGACATTGGACCTGTCAATTTAAGTTCTGATTAAAATTCTCAAAAGTATTTTGGAAAGGAAATAACGTTTGGAAAAGTCATTTCTCACTACAATTAAAGAAACTAATGGGAGTCATTCAAGTTGTCTTGCCTAAATTTGCTTAGATAGTGGAAAGAAATTTGTGAGTGACTTTACAGGCAAATATGTCACATTGTCCCATTTATATATGCTAGAAGGATGATCAATTGATCACCATGATAGTTCAATAGTAGCACATCCTGTTTCTTACAATCTAGTAAACGTGGATTCTGCTAATAGTGAGAGCTTAAATTATTTTTATCTTATTCTTCTTCTCTGGAGAGCAAATGGGTTTGTATTGACACTTTAAAAGCTGTCTGTTTCTATTTTTATGGCTATGAAAAGCCTGACAGAAAACTATTTCTTCTGGTTATTGATTACTTGGTGGTGATGCAATCCAGAGTGCGTTGTGAAGAAAGTGGTGAAGAAAGCTCAGAGATGGAATCGGTTTATGCACTGAAGTGCCACATCTCACATGAAGTGAACCATTTACATGAGGGGCTAAGGCATGTGAGTGCTATTACTGAACTTGTAGTATTGTTTCTTTTCTGTTATATCCTTGGTTTCTATGCTGTTCTTGACTTGATTAGCTCTTTCTACTTGTGTCTGGGTTTGAGTTTTGGTGCTTGCGAGGTGGGCTCTCCCTCTCTCCAGCTTGAAGACGACCATTTCCTAGGAATACTAATTATTACTTCTTCAGAATCTTTCTTACTTTTGATGAACTAACACAAGATGAGAAAATTTTTCCCCGGTATGCCTGACTGGTTTCTCTTGTCCGTTATTGTAGGCTATAACTTATAACCTTTTAAATGGTAACATAAAATAGGAACGTTTGTCATGCTGACATGTTTTGAATTCATGCGAGTTTTATGTGGAAATACACATCAGTTTTGACTAAATAAATTGTTATGAAGTGAAATTGCTATGGTTATATTCCAAAACTTTGTTTAGAAAATCTTAGTTTATGCATTGGCTTTTTCTGAAAGATGCTGCATATGATTAGGTAAGTTTACATTAATGACACTTGGTTTGGCATTTTTTTGTTTTGATAGATGATTTAGTATGTTGAGGAATATTAAACTGCTAATAATTGAGACTCTCACGATTGCAAGACGAATGGCTAAGCATTTGGAAGTTGTCTTGGGTATGCGCAAAGACCAAGAGACACAGATGATATATCCTTGCTTCATTGACTGTCAAGTTCAATAAATCATAAAAAAGAAGAGGAGCTTTTGGAACTGGACATATCTTCATGTAATTGCAAAGAGAAACAGATGCCTCTCAATAGTTTCCTTTTTTACTAGAAACTACTTGGTGGTTCTGCAAGATTTTGCCTATATTTATTTGGCAAAAATGACTGCACAATCAGTCTTCAAATGATATTTCATGATATGATAAGAATGGCAACTCAGAAAAAAGTAAAGAAGACGAGTATGCTAACTCCCTTTGAGCTACAAGAAATAAATACGGAAACTTAATTGGATTAGCTTTTTCATCCGTTAAAAAAAAAGAGAATCTGACAATCTATCATATCTAGTGAAATCCGTGAGCTCTGCTGACTGTTTCCTCCCCCCTCCATCCTCCCGTCATCTTCACCTTCATCTTCTTTCTTTGGTAGGTATCTCCAATACTTGACATTCTCAATGTAAATAAAATAATCGAACTTGTAAACATCTTGTCAATTAATTGAAGGTAATATTATTTTTAATGACATGAATCTTTCTTTTTTTTATTTTTTTTTGGTACAAAGGAGGCCAAAGCCACAACTAGCTAGCAACACAACGGTAGATTCTCAGCAGCTGTAGTGGCATTTTCCTAATGATATTCTTATGAATGAAAATCTGGCCCTTAACCTGTGGTAGCAGATCCATTTGACAATTTACTCATTAGTCATTAATCATTATACATACTGATTTACTCCATGCAGGGCCTGAAATCAGAATTAGAAAAGGCTTCTCCTTCTTTGGGCCGCAGTGCGATTTACGTAAAAGATTCACGTATCAATGGCTTGCCAAGGTAAAAACTCGCTACAATTTTTCTCTCTTCTTGGCTTGAAACACAAGCATTAGGTCTCACATTATTTTTCAAATGAACAGGTACTTGACCATTCAGTTTGTGCGATTTTTCTGGAAGAGGGAATCAAATCAGAAGGCCAAGATTTTACGGGTAATTTCAGTTTTCCTCATTTTCATATTTTCTTTTAAGAGATTGCATCCCTGCTCTCCATTCCCTATTTGGTGTTGAGGTTTAGGGCTTAGCCCGTGAAGATGGTGGTCAGGCTCCTAGGAGGACAAAAACCTCGACACTAAGAGAGCAGTGGCTGGGTAAAAGCTTAAATGCTTGGGTGGCCCATCAATCTAAAGTTCATGCAACTTGGGCCTCTGACCAACCTCTTGGGTGTTTCATTGTAAAATAATCTGAAATATACTTATATTCTGCAGAAAGTGGATTATCCATTGGAGTTGGATGTTTATGATCTGTGTTCGGATGATCTTCGCAAAAAACTGGAAGCTCCTCGCCGGGTATACACTTTTGCCTTTTACTTTGATGAATTCAACTTGTGGCTTTATCTCATAGGACATTTGCTTGTTCTCTTATTGCTGGTCGAATTTGTTTTCTACATATGCTGCTATTAGATTTTAAGAGATGAGGAAGGTAAAAAGCTTGGTTTGAAAACCAAAGAGAAGAGCTCTGGTTCTGTGGACAAGGATGTTAAGATGGCTGATGCAGAGGTACCCAAACGATCATCTACATACATACAAAAACTCCAATTTTCTGTGGATATGAATAATGTTTTCTTATTTTCCTGCAGGGATCGTCAAATGGAAGTGGAGAATCATCTAAAGGTACCTCAAAGGCAGGTAAATAAATTTTATAATGCTTTCTGAGCTTGAATTGAAGGAATCTTGTATTGTATTTCTTCTAGGGTCCAGTGGATGTGCTTCAGCTTTAGTGGTTTGGGGGGCCCATTATAGATGTGTTTTGGACGCTATATGGGCCTTTTATGGAAAGTGAATGTATAGCACTTTTACCTTTGAGAGCCCTGCAGTAGAAAAGTCCATTATTGGTAGCTTGGGTCATACTGTGCAAGAAATCCTTCCACAGGCCATTGGCAGAAAACCTTAGTTCCACAACTTAGTTTACCTGAGTAATGAATCTCCTTGTAACACGTATTTTTCAAGCTTTTTAGTGACCAAATTACATCCTATAATTTTTAATGAAGGTCGCAATGAAGAATTTTGCTTTGGACTTTTATATAGGGCGATACTTCCATTTACAAGGCAATGGGCTTCCACGAGAGCACTTCAATGAAACTGCTCCATTAAAAATGAGATGAAGGGCTAAATGAGATTAATACAAGAATGTAACTTGACTTTTTCAGAGTTTGATTATTAACTCTGTCTCAGGCGTTGTGCCTGACAAGGAAATGTACTTGACTGGAATATACGACCTGGTTGCTGTGCTGACTCACAAGGGAAGAAGTGCTGATTCAGGGCATTATGTTGCATGGGTCAAGCAAGAAAGTGGTCAGTTCATCTAAAAAAAGGGCATATGTTCCTTTGTTCTAATTTGTGTTAGATTTAATCATGAATTGGTGAAAAATCATTGTTGGTCACAGGGAAATGGATTCAGTATGATGATGATAATCCTATCACACAACGGGAGGAAGACATCCTAAAACTTTCTGGGGGAGGTAAGGTTTTTCGCAAGACAAATCCCTGGTGTTTTTATACCATACATGTGGCCCCTGTTGGCATGCATGCTCACTCACAAATTTGAACAAATTGCACTGTATCACTATTATCCTTATAAAGATGTTTCCAAATTTTATCGACTTGCCAATCCTGGTGGTTCTTTCATCAGGGACATCCTTTACATGCATTTTCCAGTAGTTTACCTATTTCTCCTCTCATCATGTAAATCAAATTCATCCACACACTCTCTCTCTCTCTCTCTCTCTCTCTCTGTAGAAAAGAGGAGAAAAGAAGGCCATTACCTAGTGATGGTCCTGCTTATGCGGGGTTGTTGGGATGGGCAAAATGGGGAGACTTAATCTTTTGACCATATTCATGGAAAGTACCTGCTTTCTAATGCAATTGCTCCAATTTGTTTCAGGTGATTGGCATATGGCTTACATTTGCATGTACAAGGCTCGTCTTACCCCCATGTAACAATTTTCTTTTCTTCAATTTAATTGGAATTACCCATTGGGTTACACAACGTTGGTACGTGCTTGATTAAGAACTGTGAGTCTAAACATGCTTGACCAGTTGATTTTACATGGTGTGTTTGTTGTACTCCTAAGTTGTATTAATGGGTGTGAAACTTTGGGGGTTAGGTTGTGTTTTTCTTCTACCAAAGAAAATGGAAAAAAAGGTTGGTGGGGAACAATCAATACCGATGAAGGCGGGCTATGATCTTGGCTCCTGGCCGCACTGCTTGTAAATGCACAATCATCATTACATTAGTTTAGTAATGCCTATGCAATCACTCACTACCAGCAGTGATGAGGGTGAATGTTCTTTAAGGAAGATGTTATGATGACCCATGTGCTCTCCTTGGGCAGTAGTGGGACACCAGCATCCAGCTTGATGAATGATGATTCCCTTCCCTCTCATATTTGGAAAATATATATCATCTTTGCAATCAAATTCAAGAGATGGAAGGGAGGGGAAACGAGAGACAATCAATTCAAGTGTTTGGGATGAATTTGAGTTTGAGCGGTCATTTGCTGATGCTTGTCCAGTCTTTTTCTATTTTCATTGCAGACGTGTTTGGATTAATGATTTGGTCAGAAAAAAAGAAAGGCAAAATAATATAAAATTAAATTGTGTATTTAATTGTTAGAGAAAGTAAAAGATAAAAGAACATTATTTTACTTTTTTTTGGGGTTAACCATTAAAGGTGTTCGGATTAATTTGTGCATATCTTCACTAATCTCTCTTCTCTTTCCAGTCAAAAGTCGGTTATCCATGTTGGAATTAGAGTATGTACAAGGGATGAATTAGTTCAAAATCATAGCACCAAAAGTTGAAGTCTTGACCTCCTTCCAAAGGGAGACCAAGAGCAGGCAACCGGGCTAAGATACCACCACTTAGCCAACTGCTTTTAAGGACCACTGGCTAATGCTCCTCTACTGGGGTAGGAGGATTCAAATTGCCAGTGATTGACATTGACCACAATTATTTTGGAGGGTTGGGAAAATGCAAATCATAGGTCATTTATCAGTTCCCACTCTCCAAATCAAGAGCTCAGCTAAAGATATAACAAAAATTTTTAAAAAAGAGTCGTGAAAAAAAAGTCATATTTGGATTGGCATTTCTAAACGTCACCAAGAAGAAATCAGCCTTGCTGTTAGTTGGGTCTAGCTTCACATAATTGAGGGGTACCGGCACACAATCTCATTCTTTGCTATAGCAGCTAGCCAAACCCAATTGTGCAGCAATATTAAATAGATAGATCAAATCGCAATCCAAATTCATGAGAATTGACTTCACCCCGATTGATGTTCTTCCAAATGTGGGCCCACAGAACTTTCATTACAATTTTTAGGTGGGCCCAATATGTTGTATTTAGCCCCACAGACATGTTGGGTTGAAGTTGAAGATGAAATGAAATTGTTGACCCTAGGCCTAGAGTGCTTCATCTATTATACATGCACATCATGGGCTGTGGGGCCCCATGCGTGAGGGAGAGCCATTGATGATCGTTCATCTCGTGTCAGTTGCTATTTGACAAAACACAATGGCAAATGCTAGCCACCATCGCGGTGGTTGGGTTGGTGCCCACAATGGTTGGATTGGCGTCCACCGCGATGGTGGCTAAACGTTCTCAAACACAATTTAACGAAAAATTTGAAACCTACCATCATTTCCAGCTAAAAAATTTGAAACGTAACTGTTTTAAGATTTGAAAGGAGGGAAGGCCACTTAACCCTAATGGCCTTCAAAAGAGTGGATCATCAACTCACTAATTCTACTGTACTTTTGACCTTATGGCCACATTTTCCCCCAAATAGTAAAACAATTGTATGTATAGTATAAGGGATGAGTTTTGTTACTGTTACAAGTGTGCAGTCATTGTGCTGTCACTTTTAATTATGAAATTTAATATTTTGTAAAAATATGAAATCATTAGTTGATGAATATTAATATGGAGATCATATGTACAAAAAAATATTTATGATTTAACAACTTTAGCCATACGATTTGTTTCAAAAACTTTTAAAGGTCAAAAAATGCTTCCAAAACTACTTCAAATAATGTTTGAAAAATCATATGGTTAAAATTTTTCCCATCAAGTTCAAAATTTTAAGAGTAATACATCAAAAGAAATTCTAAATAATGATTAGTCCTGATTTTTAAAAATAAAATAATAATTAATATAAAATTAAATGACAGTACAATAACTGTACACTTTTAACAGCGATAAAACTCATCCCATAGTATAAGTTATGTACCAAATCAAAAAGGGTAACTAGTGCACGAGACTATGCTATTTCCGCGTTTTACACACGGCTGCGCCAAGGTGTAACATTTTTCACCATGTCAGAATTCGAGAGGGCAGTCAAAAGGAAAAAAGAAAAGTAAAATAAGTGTTGAATGTAGGAAACCAAACCTAACGGAGTATTTAGCGAAAGTCAAGATAATATATAATAATATCATAGAAGAAAAGAGAAGAGAATTGAAGCAGAGAGCTTTAAGACTGTAGGAAGATTACAACTTTGATCCATGGACTTCGGCTTTTCCAGTATCCTCTCTCCGCTACGTCAAATTATATTTGTACCCACAAACAACAACAAAATCAAATCGCTTGTAGATAACCAACATTCATGGCCACCCACACATGCATGTAACATGATCAACATATATACCATGCACATACATACATACATACATATATATATATATATATATATTAGTACAAAGCCTTGCATATACATGTAACAGTAACATCACCATAGATTGCCAGCATAGATTCATAGAAATAACAACAATCACATCTCTCCAAAACCCAAAAACAATCCATACTAATGTTTCTTTCTTCTTCAAAGCAGAGACAAACAAAACAAGCACCGCACAAAGATCTAACAAAAGAACCATTGCCTATAGAATGCTACTGTTGTGGCCTTTCATGGGCTGTCACCTTAAGATAGCATCAGAAAATGCTAAGATTATACTTTGATTATCCATGCACATCTCTCTCACTACCATATATAGTTTATGAAGTTGATGATAAATCAGAGTTTTAGGAAGAAACTCTCTCTCTCTCTCTCTCTCTCTCTAAAGCGCTGTAAGTTTAGTTACTGAAAGGTCGAACCTGGTGTGTAAATGGCAAGATCAGGCCACCCATTGCCACCACCCCAGCAGCTCGAATCTCCGCCACTTTGAACACCCAAAAAGCTCTCTGAATTGTTATTACTCTGCAACTCCGCCGCTGGGTTCCGGATAGCATCTGACTCCGGATTCGAATTTGGGTTTTCTCCATACTCACCCAATTGCACCGTCGATCCATGTGGATTCAAACCGTCCAGCAAATTCCCAAATTGCCCACTCGACGCCAGAAGCGAGCTTAAACTCCCACTGACGTCAAGCATCCGACCGTCATGTTCGAACGCCGCCGAGAAACCATACGCGCCGGAGGGCTCTGGTTTTGGAACAGCTTGAGTGGTGGCGGAAGATGATATCGCCGACGAAGACGACGATGGGGAATTGCGTTTCGGGTTAGAAGAGCGCTTTGTGTTCTTGCGAGTGCCACCGCCGACTGGGATGTTCCGAAGAGCGCCTCCTTTAGTCCAATACCTCCGGCAGTTCTTGCAGAAGTGGCGTGGCTGTGAGAGATTGTAGTTGTTGTAGTAGCAAAATTTGGTGTTCGTCGATTCACAACGCGGACATTTCAGGACCTCGTGCTCAGGGAATTGGGGTTTGATCTGTTGATACGTTGATGGGTCTTGCATTTTTGGCACCAAACCAGAACTTGGGAGGTTTAGTTAACAAAGGATCAATTCAAAGTTTTGGGTTTTTGACGATTTGGTGAATTGGGTTTGTTTCAATAAAGAGATTTGGTAGAGTTCATAGGTGAAAGGGATAGGTGTTTTGGAGATCTGAAATGGGTGTTGTTGGATTTTATGAGGTGTTGTCTAATTAACCTTTTGAAGCTGTAACGAAAAAGCAAAACAGAGACAGACAGAAAAGAGGACAAGAAAAGGTCAAGCCATTTTTGACCAGCCAAAAAATGTCGAGGCTTTGAGCACACAAACGGGAGAGTCCTTTAAGAACCAAACAGGAAAGTTCAAGCCATACGAAGTGGGAGTTTCTTGGAAAGAACCAGAACGCAGAAAGCGAAGGAAAGTGCTGGAAAGTTCAAAATTTTGAGCTTGAACTTCCATTAATGAAACTCCATGTTTCAGGTTGGAATCAAGAAGAAAGCAGCTAGCGATCGATGTAAAGAAGAACACAGAAGATATTTGGGTTTTGCAATATTCCTTGATGTAAATGATCTATCTAGGTGTGTACAGACTACCACAGTGACGACCAGACTTCATATAGAGAGAGAAACTCTCTCTCTCTCTCTCTCTCTCTCTCTCTCTTGAGAGGCTACTGTCACTCTCTGGTTAGGAGTTTGTATTGGCTGAGCTGCTGGAGTCTGGGACAGGCCCAAAACTTAAATTTAGTAAGAGTAATCCACTTTTAATTAAAATAATGCTCATTACAGTGATAAATAATAACAGATATATATATATATATATATATTCTTTTGTTCTTGGCTGCACTAGGAAGCATAGCCAGGCTTTGTTTAACAATTCTTAAAATCAAAGAGAGGGAACAAATGTCAACTGCTGTGATCATGAAAGGTGATATCATAGAACCACTGTGAATTGTGACAGTTAGTTTTGGAGTTTGGTGGAGTTTAATTTAATTTTTTTTAATTTAGTTTTTTTGGTATATGAGTTAAAAAGTTATTTTTAAATTTTTTTTTATAAGTTAAAGGTAAGTTAAAAAACAAAACAAAAAAAAAAAAAAAAAGTAAAAAAAATTAATTTTTTGCTTATTAAATAAAAAAAAAAAGTCAAGCTAAAATGTCCTACCAAACCGGCACTTGACTTCTTTTAGCTGGGATCAGTGTACCTCGTTTGGACATTAATACTCAAACCACTAGAAAGAGAATCAACTGTTTTTAGTTTCTTTGGTAGAAAAAAATTAAATATGGATAATGTTATACAACTTGAAAATTTATATACAGAATGTTATAGTTGAATAAAATTTTTTTATTTTTAAACAAAACAAAATATGTAATGACTCTCAATTACAAAAATATTATTGCTACATTATTCTGCTAAGATTTACTGTATAATTTTTATAAAAGAATAAAATTTTGCATTAAAGAAAGGAAGAAAGACTTGTTACTTGCTTTGGCTCCAAATTCAAAAGAATGTGACTTTGTTGAACATTTACTTGTTATTGTAGTTGAAAACCCGTACTTGGACATGGTCCCTCGAAAGTGCTTGTGAGGATGAAATAAGCTTTCTCATTCACAGGGGTATAGAGTTCACTGCCTCAACCAAAAAAAAAATGTTACTTTGCACGACAATTCTTGAAAAAATTGAATATTAATTTGTTGCAATTATGTTTTTAAGTCAAGAGAGAATAAAATTAGAGACATACAATACAAAAGTTTAATAAAAAATCTGTCTAATTCAGCCAAATTAGCATTGAAATTTGCCCGACGGCCAAGAAAACGGTGCCAATTCCTCTTGGCTTGGCTTGCAGTTAAGGAGGGTAAAACCTGGCCAGGCGCCACTAATTACGCTCTTAATGAAATCCACTAAGGCAGCAGCACTTTTTCTAACCCAGTCGAGTCGAGCCAGGCCAAGCCAAGCCAAGAAATGATGAGGCGTAGCCGCCTGGCCAATTAACAAAGCTTGCGTGGGAATTAAGCAGCAACTAGGAAGCAGCAGCGAATTGGGGGAGGGAGAGCATCATTTTGGATTATTCCAGCTCTGTAATCTTGACCGTCCATTCCTCTTTTAGCTGTCGTGGATATGTGTGAGCCGTCCAATTGGGCACCAAAACGAGGCTAAGAATAGTTTTGGTGTCGGGAGGCCGTCACCCCCAAGGAGCCAATGTCACCCGCAACACGTGGCACAACCCCATTATAGCGTGAGCACTATCTGAAATTGTTTTAAAAGTTAAAAGTGACAGCCGGATGAATGTAAAATCCAACTATATATTTTTTCTTTTGTTTTGTAGCACGAACTGAGCCTGACTGCTTGCAATTGTTCAGTCTCTCAACGGCTGGAGCGTTCGAGAGCCTGCACACGTACAATTTAATGTAAATATAATATTTTATTAAATAATTTTTAATTTTTTGTGCATTAAATTTTTAAAAAATACCCGTACCTAAATTACAGTCCGTCATTCCTTCACTTTATTAGAAAATTTTTTTATGCACAATTTAAACTATTAGATTTTTTTTGAAACACCACCTCCTTTCCATTAATTCTAGACAAGTTTGGGCACTTATTCAGGATGTGAGTTAATTTATGTGCATTTCGACTATGGTATTTATACGAGACAAAGATTTTAATTGCAAATTTAGTCAAAAGAAGATTATTCACGTTAATACTAAATAATTCACAAGAGATAAATTTTTTACGGCCCTAAGAGATCTGACTCTAAGAAAATTATCAAATTTTAAACTCAGGGCAATGGCCTAAGAGATTTGACTCTAAAAAAATTATTAAATTTTAAACTCAAGACTGAATTTACAACTTATTCGTGACTTGGATTGGTCTGCTCATAGTTGTTTATAGTCAGAAAACAAATGTTTTAGCCATAAAAGAAGGGATGCCACAACTTGCAGCTCAAAACTGAGGAAATGCAGTTCTGTAACAATTGTATCCATAAGCGGTGGGTGAATGGATGGTTCTGATTAGTCTTCTGACCATGATTCATGCGAGACTGCTGCACACTACCCATGGCCGACCTTGGCGACCGTCCCCCTTTGACAAAATTGCAATGGTATTGTTGTCACATCACTGATTCATAGGGACACTATCAAGAAACCTGAACAAAAAGATTACTTGTACGACAGGCATTTGATCAAAGACCAAAAAAACTTTGCAGTGTGTTTTCAACCTCTTGGTTTCGAATGTGCAAAAAATGGCTCGTCTCGAGCAGGTACATGGTAAATTGGAAACGTGGGGTCCTCAGCTCTCTGCTTTCACATGGGAACAAAGCCCACTTTGGATGTGGGAACTCCAAACATAAAACGAGAGAGAGAGAGATGTGCGGTGGTGGTGAATAATGACAGAGGGACCTGTCCTGTCTTGTCCCGTCACACGCACAAACCCCGCGTGCAACGCGGTTCAGTCGGCGTGCCCTTTCTGATCCGTCCCTGGATTGTCCCCGCACTGTTCTCAGCATATCATCTCTCAGGTCCCAGCCCAGAGCAGTATACAATTTCTGTTTGATTAGAGAGAGAGAGATGAAGAGAACTGACTTCCCACTTGGAACCTTTTGTCCCCGCGAAGGATCTCTGATCGTTCAGGTGAGGCTAATCATTCGTTCATATTTGCTGAGTAACTGGACCAATTGAACTACAACAATAGTTTCCCATTTTACACCGGGACATCACATCAGAACCATTCACAATTATCAAAATAGAAAATCCAAAAAAACCTTCATTTTCCCTCGAAACTGCAACTAAAATTGCAAGCTGTTAAACTGGTAAGACAAGGCTCAATTTAAAAACAAGCATGCAATAATACAAATCAATTATAGCCATAGCCCATCGAACTGCTTTTACAAAAAATACTTGAATTGCATAACTATAACAAAAACCAGAGTAAGATCATCCTAAGAAAAAATTTTAACCGTACCCCAGAAAAATTAATAAAAGCTTGATGCACTGCACGTTAGCAGCAGCTTCCTCCCAGCATGATTCCAGTAATAACTACATTTAATCTTAAAACTAGTGGCAGAACATTGGACATCCTCAAGTTTCTGTTGTAGGAGAGCTACTATCACATTTTTTTTCCCCGACTTCAACCCGACACAATAAGATCAGAGAACTGCATCTTTCCTTTGAGAAGAAAGGGTAAAAAAATAAAAGAAATAGAGGGTGAATCAGAAACTGGGACAAGAGATGGGGGTGGTGGAAGCAAGCAATCTGGTTGCCCAGTAACAAAGACAAGTTGCGTCGTTATCGATTCAGCAACTTCTGGACCTTGATATTTAATGCACGTGCTACATATTTTATGAGGCACTTGAAATGTGAGAAATCATGATGCTTCATGTTGCTGGTTGGCGCAAAATGGAAAAGAGCTTTCTCCCAACAGCAGCCCGAAAAGGTTCAAACAAGCCCCAATAAAATTGGTTCCAGGACCATCTTCATGCATAGTACATGTACAGGCTATTTGCGGCAGCACAAGCAATTGAGTTTTCAGTCGGGTGCCATGCTAGGTGGAGCAACTTTGTAGTGAAATCAAAAGAATTTCCATTTGCATCGACCCCTGGGCTTTCTGCTCCTGTTAAAGGATACTCCGACATTTACATTGAAGTGAAACACAAACCCCCATGTTAAGTGTCGAAACAAAACTGGTGAACAGAAAAAAAAAAAGAAAAAGAAAAGAGATTAACAAAGTGCTGACCTCGTCTGACAACACGTGTTATACTGCTAAGGGATCTGGAAGGCCTTGAAGGGGTCGGAACTTGTCTCCTAAAAAGGCAAATCAAAAGTTTCATACACTCACTAATATCACATGGATATCAACATTAATCTGATACTTGACATTTTAGTCATTGATACCTCATGGGATTTTTGCTGGCTTCCAAAGTAGTTGCTTCGGTACTGCCCGCAGCACAACCAAACACGCGGAATAGATTGCTGGGATCCCATTAATTGAATATTAGATGGTGTCTAAAGGTGAATGGCAACGACACTAAATTGGATACAGAAATCTGTGAACAGACCTGTAAGAACCTGTTGCCACTCGCAGCCCATCACCACTCAAGCAACACTCAAATTTATCAAAGATGGAATCATTTTCATACAGATCACATAGCTGGACAAAAGCAAATAAACTCAGCTTGCTTGCATATCAAAGCAGCAAAAAGTTTTGAATAAAGGTTGAATGAAGAAAAGAAATTACCTTGGGTCTCAGATACTCATGAACCTGGAAGGTTGTAACTGGACCTGAATCCATATTGATATCCCATAACTGAAACCAAGTAAAATGGATTTCAAAGGACAGTAATGTCCATCCAAGTATACCAGAATAAAGGCTTTCAAATCTAGAGTAATGCATTTTGCAGAAAACTGCAAGCAGGCAAAAATCCTCAAGATTTAGAGTATCCAATCAACCCTCTCTTAACAGCATGGGGCTTTCCAATATGCCAATACATACGCATGTACAAAACATGATATGACACTGTAAGCTTTCTGCTGACTGAATCACATTTAAAATTACACCTTGTAAAGTGAACTCCAACAAATGTTTTATAGAGAGAAGAAAGCTACAAATTTCACCGATACAATGAACAGCATTTCAAATATCCACTGTCCAAAATTACTATAGTCAAACTCATTAAATGAAACAATAGAGAGAAGTCCCTCCCACCTCAAAGCTCCACAATCACCCCATACTCCAAAATCATATGCAATTGGTAGAGCAATGTCAAAAATTACTATAGTCAAACTGATTAAAAGACACAAAAAAGACATGTCCCTCCCACCTCAAGCTCCATGATGACCCCATACTTCAAAGCCATAGGCAATTGTTAGAGCAATGACCATCCACAGCACATTATGCAAGAGTCAGTTCATGTGGGAATACAGCAAATCAAACCTTCCAAATCAATTGGAATAATTAGTGACCATGGCCTCGCTATCATCTGCAATGGCAGAGTCTGGATATGTTTCTAAACTTCTAATCTTAAACAGCATACAGAAGTTTCTTATGCTAGTACAAATATTAAGAAAACCCTACACCAACCAATACAGTTAC
This sequence comes from Euryodendron excelsum, assembly GCA_033060915.1. Classification (NCBI taxonomy): domain Eukaryota; kingdom Viridiplantae; phylum Streptophyta; class Magnoliopsida; order Ericales; family Pentaphylacaceae; genus Euryodendron; species Euryodendron excelsum. The sequence continues at coordinate 45,827,251 of CM065384.1, forward strand.
TACTGCTAAGGTGTGTGTCAACTTGCCAAGCTTGGCATCAGAATAACCATTGAATCTGCAGCCATTTACAATCATATTCTCAATGGATGTTCCCATAAAAAAAAAAAAAAAATACTCTTCACAGAATTGAGTGCCTTCGCAACTAAACCAGAGAATAAGACAATGGAAGAAAGAATCAGGTTCACTTTTCAAATGCTATATAAAATTTCATAACATACAAATGGAAATGTTTGCATGTATTGGGACACAATAGTACCACGGATACTTCAGTCTATCCTGCAAGAAGGGGAAACTCCACTCAATTTATCTATAACTTGCAGTCTTTAACTCTTGTTCTGTTTATGTTGTATGGCGTTTGACAAAAAATCCACATATGAGAACCATATATGGCTATACAAAAAAAACTGAATAAAATCAATACTTCTCCATCACTTCCAGAAGACCAACCAACCCCATAAAATTGGAAAAAAAAAAAAGGAAGAAGAAAAACAAACCAAAAAGAAGTACAGGATCCTTGGGAAAAGAGAACTTCCTTGTTTTTTATGTTTTTGCCCTTTCTTATGGGGTGGGGCGGGGTGGGGTTGGAGTAGAGATTTCAGACTAGATATGAACCCATGTGTCATTGATTCATCCATCTTTATCACTATTTCTAGCATACTGTAATAACATATATCAGGACAAAGTTGAATCATAAATAACATATGTTAAGTGGTGATTCGCATTTTGGGATAACTTTGGGCTTGCAGAATATTTTCCGATCCATCAATAGTTTCATTTATTTTCCAGGCCGATTATGATATTAGTAACAAGGGTACCATGATGATCCCCAAAAAAAAAAAAAAAAAGGGTGTAAAGTTCCCTACTATGGATTTCCTCTACTGGCCATTTAGTTCCTGGACTATAGCATGGATCCGAAACACTCCATGGAACTTTTAGGGCCCTATTAGACCCCAACAGGGGAAGACATGTCTACACAATTCGACAATAGAAGAAAATACGCAACTTCTAAGTTAAATAAACAAAGGCCTGTGATATAAATTCTTTTATGGAGATGTACAAGGGAATAAAGCCAACCAAAAATATAATAATAAAACAAAAAGGAAATGATAAGAGGAAGTCTGCACAATACTATCTAAATTCAACATTTAATATATAGTAGATAGGCATGGAAAGACTCTTACCATTCAAATAGATTTTTGGCTTCAAAGCAACTACGAGTGGGCCTGGATGCATAAATTGTTCATTCCCTACCATTTCAACATTTACTAATTCTAATTGTTTGTGGGAATTCATATTCAGTCCAAAAAGGTTATATGATTTACAAGTTCAAATACCTGTTCCTAGAAAATGACAAGCACAAGCAAAGCATCCACTCTCATTCAATATATCCAAATACGAATGCAACCCAGTCCCAATTAAGTGTTGGCATAGTAGACATCTTGTAGCTAAACTCTCTTTATCATCCAGAAGAACAAACTTACTCCAAATTAGATCCATGTGAGGTGCAGATCATGTTCTATAGCTCTAATGGCTGCGACCCATACCTAGGGCAGCACTCTGCACTCCAGAGCATGTATATCTAGTATGACAAAATCACTAACGGTTTGCCAAGAAAAAACCTCATGTCATTAGTAAGTATGATACAAACCTTAAGTGTCATGTAATCACGACTAAGTATATATCTTCCATCCTTTCCAAATTTAATATCTGAAATTGAGGCTATTATTTCTGTGAAAAAGGATCTTGAACCAGGTGCCTCCTGTTCCTCAAACCTGTATGCAAAGGATAAAATTGTCTAATCATACAAAGGCATTTGAAAGTAATTCAGATGTGCATATTAGGAACTACACAACCATGCGTTCTTTTCCCCCTTCTTTAATTTTTTGGGACTCACAATTTAGAATGTGCATCGCACAAAGCTGACTGCCGCAAATCAATAAGACGAATTGAACCTTTCGAACTACTATATGCCAACATGTTACAATGGTTAGGATGAAACTCTGCTGACGTTATCACCTCTGCAAAAAAACAAATATATTAAATTTTGGGGCTTAAACCTGCAATGTTATCAAACAAATTGGTCTAGATCTAAAAGCCTATTAAGTAACCACAAAAGATGCATAAAGTAATACATTGACAAGCAGTTCTGGAAATTCAAACTACAAACCAACCTATTTTACCAAAACCAGACTGGATACCAAAGCAAAGAATCCAACAGTTTTATGACGGACTGCATTTAAAGTCAATTTTTTGCAAATAATCTATATTCTTCCCTAACAAAGGGCACAATAGCCAGTTAACTTAGTGCATGTAAACAACTGATTAATATTATTTTTCCTAGCCAGTCCTCATATCACATGAAGAGCAAAACAGGATCGCAAACAGGAATAAAAACGTCCAGAAAGAAATATATAAATAGTGAAATGCATTCATCCATAACCAAAGCCAGAAAACTATTCCACCTCGCAAAATAAAAACCAAGAAAGAATCCATAAATGGAAAACAATATAAAGAAAATGGAAAAAATATTCAAAGACATCGTGATTTAATTTGAGAGCTCCGATTAAAAAGTCAAGGACCCTTACCGGTTAGATCCTCCATGTTTGTAGGCTTTACATCAACAATATTGAAACTTTGATTGCTAATTTCCAAGTTCCAAAGGTTTATTCGCAGATCATCAGCTGATATAAATGTTTCGCCATCACTATAATACCAAAGAGAGTGACAGAGAGTCAGAGAAATTTTGCCAATACCATATTATAGATGGGAGGCAGATCAGATATCAGTCATAGAATAAAGAAAGAAAATAAATAGTGATTTTCATACAGTTTAAATATCACAGACATTCATGATAGATGCAAATAATGAACATCAAAGACATATTTCCTTAGAGGTTTTCCAATTTTATGGTGTTCTACAAAGAAATACGTCTTGCATACCTTCACTAAAAGTAAAACACATAAATGTGCATAGTAAATATACTTTAACTGTCCACCACTCATACGAGGGTGGCAGGCAGGAGGTGGTTCTTTCATGTTTCCTCGTTTTTTACTTTTCAAGGGGGACAGAGGGTGGGGATTCAGGGTGAAGAGAGAGTGAGATGAGCATAGTATGCCCACAAAGAGCCCATGCCACTTATAAGCTGTACTCCAATGGCATAAAGTGCTAGCGTCTTGCAAAAGATTTGGGGTCATAGAAACACTATTTCATCAAACTTAGATGTTGCACTCCCATGCTGTGTGCCACCCAGATAACTACATTCTCATCTTCTCACCATGTGGTAAGTTTAGGCCCATAAAACAGCCAAAGAGCATGTCATCAAGTAACAAGAGATTCAAATATAAATCTATGCACGTACACACATAGGAACCTACTTATTGATGTACTTGAGAATATATTATATATGTCCTCATAATTCAATGTATGTCAACCAATTATCCTCTCATCTGCCTCTTTGGCTCTTTCTATATCTTCGGTTAGAGGCTCCCTGGACTCGTGGAAAAAATATTAAGAAACAGGAGAAAAAAAAAATGCTAACCATGAAGAACCAGAAGAATTTATATACATATATACATATCTCCTTCATCACATTCTAGATTCTTTTGATTGGGATGGAGAATGGCAACAAATTCTGCCTTACCAAGGAAGAAGGTGGAATGAGATAAAATTATGCTATTAATATATTCTAGCAACTCTTAAGTTCATGAGACAACCAAACGGTAAACAAACATAAAACAATAACAAAAATATTATAAGAACAACTATATTAGTATGGAAAGTATGGATCAACCACCTGTTATTTGAAATAGAATTGATATGGTAGTCATGTGCATGAGCATAAACCCTTCTACATCTTGCCAAAAGGCTGGTCTCATGACTGGTCACCTGAAAATTGTAGCAATGAATGAAATAAATAAATATTACTGCCTTCATCAGTGAACCATGGGTAGATTTACAATCACACATACACAAATGTAACTTATATGACAATTATTTCTAATGAAAAAGTTACACATAGGTACAGATACACATCAGGGAAAGACAAAACAAGTAATTTTGATGGTCTTAAGTCGATAAAAAAAAAAAAAAAATGAATGGTGGTGCTAGCATAAAATCTCCATCCTGCAGGCTCACTTTTGTTCCACAAATACCCACAAAAATACATACCTACATTATCATTACTTATAATGAAAAATATTGTTCTATAATTGTATCCACATTGGTATCTCTTGAAGCCATACATAAGCACATCTAATAAATATATATATATATATATAGAAGTAGTGTTTGCTCAAACTTTTACCCTCTCTCCTAGGTAGTACTTATGTGGCACTCTATATGCTCTTATATTTTTAAAATGCCAACTCATAGGGGCAATGAAAGGTGGCCTACTCTATTCATTTATTTATAATCCAATTAAGTTCCTTGTTTATGTAAAGTTCTAACAGAAAAATACATACTCAAAAAGACTTCTGTTTTCCTATAATATGATGACTCAATTGCTCAACATCTCTATAAGGTTTTACTTGTGGGTACAAAACCATTATCTTAACTTTATTTCTAAACAACGATTAAGCAACTCTAACTTTCTAACAAATGGGCCTAAGTCCTCTCCATCCCTACCTTAATGTTAATATGAACCATTAAATATGTTAAAGAAACTAATTTTATTTTTCATCAACGGAAAATCTCTTTTTGACTCCATAGTGAACAAATTCAAATCAATAAAAGAAATTGAAACATTAATTTGCTTTAAAGTTTTTTAAAAACAACTAATTAAATGATTGCAATACTTATTTAAATTAATAGCAACTACAAAATTGAGTTAGGTAACAATATTGAAGCTAATTCATTTCAAGAACAATTATTGATTAAAGCTTAAGAACTACCTTAAATTGGTATAGCTCAAACCATTAGAGAAGACTCAATTAATAACCCTATTTTTTTTTGTATAATAAAGGGTCTACCGGTTCTTACTGATTATTAAGAAAGTCCAGTGAGTAAACATGTTAATTTTAAACTAATAATCTCAATTCAGTAGTAAATTAATGAGTTGGGTCTGTGTAAAAATTTGCAATAAATAAGTTTAAAGGCAATAATGGATTAAGAAGAAGTACATATTTCAAAAATTGATCTTAAACTAGCACGCATTGACTAAAGAAGATTTGATATAGTATTTTTTTAAATATAAGTAATGTTTGTGTTATAATTCTCCACACAATTGTAAACTCCTGAAATTGAATTATTATCTAATTTAATTTACATGTAAAAAAAAGTTAGTTTAAGTAATGATAAGGAACTTAATGACAGAAGTACCATAACCTAAGAAGCTTTAAAAAAAATTGTCATCATAGTTTGTTAAATTTTTTTACAAAATTATAATTATAAGGATAACATTATTTTATGAAAATATTTTTTATCCCGTGCGTCTACTACTAATATTTAAATATTAGTGCAAAACAAGATAGTGTAATTTTGATCCTCCTAAGTTGGTCAAATAAAAGGTTGTGCCAACATAATATCTGAAATCTGCAGGCTCCTGTTTGTGCACCTTAAATCAATCTTTATGCATTGATCTTGGTCAAGGACAAGCATCATAGGACAAGCATCATAGGTGCAACTCACTGAACCTTGTTGCTTCCTTGTTCTGTTATTTATTTATTTTTCTTTCATTTCATTTTTTATTTATGTATGAGCTTTCTACAATTCCTGTGTGCACCTTTCCAAATATGGCCAGGCTAAATTAGAAATTGCTTTTTAATTACTAGGTTAATTTGAGCAATATTGAAATGATGGCATAATATGAGATAGTGATAATTCTAACTGCAGAAAAATGAGTGGCTTAAGTTGAGTACAACTACCACAGGTAAATGTAGCGACGGAATGCCCCCTGGTGGGAATGAGAAGTCATTGCTCAAGTTATTGAAAGATTTATCTGGGTATCCTCCATTTGCAAGATACGGTCTAGGGCTAGAAGAGACACTTGAACTGGCAACACCAACATTTCCAACAGCTTTGGAAGGGTCAATGTTCATTTCAGAAATTTTTCTGACTTTCTTCTCTTGCACCTGTTGAGCTCAAGAAGTTAGCCTATACGCCACTGCGTGTGAGGCATAACCATACAAGATATAGAGAAATGTCAACAGACATATACCTACTTGATATACTAAACAACGTGAAACATGTAAAACAAATGTAACAACCATTCACTGTGTTGTAACCACAATTTACTAAATGTTGTACACAGTGTCCCAAAAATATAGACCGTTATATTAGACTACGAAGAGAGGGTGCTGGCTTTTATGTTTTTGGCCAATACTTAAGTAAAGGCCTCATCCTTTATTTGACAGATCAACTTTGTTCAACAGCAAATTGGCACCCTGACTTCCACTTTTCTGAGATTTTGCTGTAGTCTTCACAAAATATTCTCCACTCAATTAAATTAATCAAAGCTTAACAGCTACGGAGTCTCAAATGATGGGTACATTTGAGGGCTGATACCACAGCAACTACAGAACATCCAACTCAAAAATTCCATATCGATGATCTTTTTTTGGTAAGAAACAATTTAAAGAAAAAACTGCATTACATGCTGGTTGTTTTTTTGTGTGTGGGCGCATGCGCGGGGGGGGGGGCATGGGGGGGGGGGGGGGGGGGGGGGGGGGGGGGGGGGGGGGGGGGGGGGGGGGGGGGGCGCAACTGTGTACATAGCGATGTAAACAAAAATAAATCTTAGCCTGTATATAAACGAATACAAAATCCTCCAAAAACTCAACAAAAGAAGAGATACAAAAAGGAACATACTCTCTCATCAAAAAAAAAGAAAAAGAAAGGGAACTGAGAATGATTTCATTTAAACAGTCCCCAAACCATTAAAAATCCTACTATTTCTCTCGTTACAGACACCACATAAAACATAACGGTATCACATCCCAAACCTTTCTCTCCCTTTGCCTCATGCAGCTCCTACTCCAACAAGCCAAAAGATGAGCCACAAATACGGCATAACCCGATCAATGCAAAAAAGTAAAAGACAAGGCTCCAGACGTCTCTGGCAAATAGACAATGAAAAAGAAACTGATTAACTGACTCTCCACTGCTCTTGCACATATAGCACCAATTCAAAGTAAATTTTCTTCTCTTCCTAAGATCATCAATAGTAAGGATGACCTCATGAGCTGCGCATATCACACAAAGAACGCCACCTTAGGAGGAGCCATGGCTATCCAAATCCCTTTTTACAGAAAGGACAACTCCCTTTGCCCGCATAAGGATTGATAAGAGGAACAAACTGAGAAAGAGCCCCCCCCCCCCCCTCCCCCCCCACCCCCCTGGGGCGCGAGGAAACCCCCCAAACCATCACATCCTCCTTCCCTCTAAAAATGTTATCATACAATAAGCCAAAAAAAGCTGACATAGAGTCAATCTCCCAGTCTTGAAGATTCCCCCAGAATTGCGGCATCCAAATCACTTCACGAGTTTTGGAGAAATAACCCCCTACCACTCCCTCAAAGGCCTATGCTCACACCAACTATCAAGCCAAAGTCTAACCCTGCTCTCATCTCCCACCTTGAAAGACAAAGCTTAACGAAATCCTCCCACACCTTTATAATACTCCTCCACAAACCCACTCCATTGGGGTCTCCAATAGCTCTCATGGACCAGTCATCCCACTCACATTATCAAATGAGATTAGTTTAAGATTAGAAATGGGGTTAACAGAGTATGTTCCGGGTTTGAAACTCATGTA